>QKYT01000010.1:203767-220347 GCA_003550305.1 Glomus cerebriforme | reverse complement strand
TTTTAATACAAACCAGTTTACCGGAACCTTGATACTCCGCCGATTCTTTTGTAATAAGACAATACCGAAAATCAGTTACCTATTGCATTCTAAAACTAAAAAGGAAAATNAACAAATGAAATCATTTTTACAAAATACAGAGCTTTTTCAGGAACTGAACGACAAATCGACTTTCTCTTTGATTATTAATAATGANAAATCGCATTTTTTTGATTACTAATAACTCGTATAATATATATATATATATTCTATATTTCACGTCGTTACAATAATAATTTTTTTGTCATGCAATGAATTTGGTTAACGTTCAATAGAAATTTTATTATATATTATAATATACCATTTTTCTTTAACGATTAGTATTTGGCTTAAAGTCTTATTCGTTTCAATTCGAAAAGAAATGCCGTATTCCTCTGAAATTAAACAACATATTTTGCACTAATGCCAGCCAAGGTCCTATAATTCTGGTCAAAATTGTAATAAAGCAGGCCAGTGTTGCTTTTTTTCGATATTGGATGTATATGGTAATTATCTTTTGTTGTATCTCAATTATTGGGAAAACAACAACAATATTTTATTAAGAATTGATAAGTCATCTAACCGTTATGCAAATAGAAAAATTTTATTTTATTTTATTTTATTTTAAAAAAAAGATGAAATGAATGAGTTTTTATCTTTGATTATTTTTATTTTCAATCCTACGATCGCATTCATCATTCGTAGTACATGAACGCGTGATATAAACCCCAAAAAAATATATAAAAAGGTAGGGTCTGAGTTTGCGTATAATGAACCATACCATTAATCAACATAAAAAACATCAAATTATTATTTTGAAAAAAAAAATTTTTTTATATTGAAATTTTATAACATTTCTACGGGACTTTCTTAAAGTGAGAATCGTTGTTTATGGTGTGATAGGTATATTATTTTTGGTTTCTTAATTTCTTTATTTAATTTTTTTAGGAACAAAGGGCTTCTTCTTAACAAATTCAGAACTTCCTTTTGTGTACTAATATTGTTTAGAAAAAAGTTGGTTTAAAAAAATGTCAAAGTTCATGTGATTATTGAAAAAATAATGTGATGAAAATTTGACTTATTTCTATTTATAGGGGACGTCTAAAGCCGCGTCATGTGTCATATCAAAAAATATTTATCATTCCATGTCACGCCCTCCACTTTTCATTTTTACAGTAAGACAGAATTTTTTCAGTAGGAGAAATCCTATTTGTCTCCCATCATTCGTCACATGGATAATTTCTATTAAATCACCCCGATTTTAGAATCAGTGTGATCGATGTGAAAACAAGTTTGTTTTTCATGTCGATCAAAACAAGTTTTACAACAAGTTGCTTATTGTTTTTACAACAACCTTTTGACTTCTACCGTACGCCATGTTTGAAGGGTAACCGAATAAGGTACATTGTGAACCATTTATTGCGCTTTTCAAAATTCTGCTACCCACACGTATTGTTGTTATTACTAAATGATTATGATTACAGGATGATTACAGGATGATTACAGGATAAATTGTCCAGTTTTTGTCCTGTAATCATCTTGTAATCATAATCATTTAGTAATAACAACAATACGTGTGGGTAGCAGAATTTTGAAAAGTGCAATAAATAGGATTCACATTCTACATAAAAATAATTAGTCATCCTTTTTCTTTTCATTTAAAAAAAAAATACAAATTAAAAGGATGGTTATCCTTCTATCAAGTTACTACTATATTTTTTATTTGGTGACAATTATCATCAGTAATTCATTATCAGTTTTCTGTCAGAAACAGGATGAAAGAACATATCGTGAATTAATAACAGAACCAGTCGTATTTGTACCTGATTATAATCGAGTTGTTAACCATGCCGAGTTACCAGCTGTAATAAATGAGTTGTCAATTACGCTAAAAATATATGTTACAAGCCATAGCTCCTATGATTATGTTACTGTTTTTTTTAAAGGTATTCTACATATGACTATTAATCACATATCTCAAAAAGTTCTTTAAAATGATTTTTTTTTTTTACATTAAGGTAGAGAGCAAACCAATCGTACACCTTCACTTTGGTTAAAAGCAACTGATTCAACTCCGCGTCTAGGTTTCTCGTATACTAATAATAATAATGTTGAACTCGATATAAATGGTTATGGATTCCTAACTAACCGATGGTACCATATAGCATATACACTTTCAGATTCTGAAAAGCGAATGAATTTCTATATAGATAGTAAATGGATTGGATCTTTTAGTCTCTCATTAGTTCATAATGAATCTGTCGTATTCAATGATAAACCATTATATATTGGGGATCACCCCGTCTATTGGTCTGGATTTGCTGGACAAATTAGGTACTGTATATGTGGAATTTAATCAATCAAATTTATCGATCTAGGATTTTAAATGATCGCCTATATTTTCAAAAAATTAGTAATTTTCGTTATTATAACTTTCGTTTGACCCACAAAGAAGTATTAATGGATTATTTGGTGAGATTTATTTTAGGTTTATATTCTAAGATTTCCAAATTACTCACAAAATTACTTTTTGATTTAGGGTGAGGATCCTACAAAAAGTAATGACGATGAATGTTCAAGTCTGGAAACAAGTAAAAATTGTGTTGGTTCAATTATAGGATCATACCTTCTTGGTGTAGTAACTTTAGCAGGTTGTTTTTTTCTATATAGAATTATAAAACGAGGACAATATCAAGTTATCACTGGTGATTAAACAATAATTCAACTATGGTTTTTATTTACAGAATCGTTTTCGCATTATGTATATTGCGATATGTATTTCATGATTTATTGATTTATTCATTTTTATTTGTATTAGTTGTCGCTTTCAACACTTTTATTTTTTGTTTTTAAATAAAGCAAGGATACAATGTCCTGACATTTTTCTGGTTCGACATAAAATTAGGGCATGTTATTAAGCATAATTTTTTTTTTTTACTTACCGACATTCCGTGTTTATGGGAATATTTATGGTATATCAAGCAAGGATTCACCATCAGACATTTGTGATTTGGTTCTCTATAAGAGAACGCTGCATGAACTGGAACAAATTGTGCTTTTGAACTGAAGAAACTGGAAATGGGCGACATTATTATGTATAGACGACAATGTATTCTTCCGAGTTTAAATACCACCCGATTTTAAGCACCATTAAGAACTTTGGTGAAAAAATTTGAAATCAAAATATGAGCATTACTATAAAATTCACTTTAGATATTAATATATTCACTTGTTTGTTGTAGCAACAATGGTTATTATAATTAAAAATTACAATGAGGAAACTGAGAATTTATGTAAAGAAAAACAAAGCGCCAAGCATCACCTCACGATCGCATTTTTCCATGACAATAACACTATTTTTATTTCAAACTTCCAATTTATCAGCAACTGATCTAAAGCGTTATTTCCTTTCTGGTTTTTTTTATATTATTTAAACACGAAAAACGGGTGACATCAATTACGGAAGCTTAACATGTTTATATATTTTTAATTTCGCGCGCTTTAATAAAAAAAAAAATATATTAGGTTTTAATTTAAATGAAAAATTATTTTTTAATTTAAAGAACATAAATTTTAATTTAAAACCCAAAATAGTTTTTTAATTTTTTTTTAAAAAAATTATTATTATTATTGTGATAAATGTTTCTCATTATCTTTTATATTTTTACTTTACTGTTTACCAACCAACACGCTTCTGAAATTGAATAAAATTATTGTATAACAATAATATAATTTTTGGCCAACATTAAGTCCCATTCTTTTTTGTTCTTTGACCCAACTGCCCAAGCAAGCATTTTTTTTGTAAACAGTGCTTTTAGGGTGGTTTAATGCATTACCAATTTCTCGTTCATTTATTCCATATTTTCAGGCTCCAATAAGCTCTTCACGTTCAAAACTTCCTTTTAGTAGATATTTAATAAAGGAAAGGCCTGGGAATACGTGAGAAGTGTATTAATATAAATAATGATTGACAAACCCGGTTTTTAAGATAAACTAGACAATGGAAACCATGGAGCTTTGAGGAAAAAAGTTATTGTACGACAATATTTATTGTTATCAGTATATCTAGTATATCTTGTCCAACATAACGTCAAAACAGTCAAAACAACAATTTTTATTCGTCAAGTTACGCGTACGGACAACCTGAAATCGGCATGTGATCTTAATAGTGCATAAACATATAAAGTCCTTCGCTTCGCTCCACGACTTTTGCCGAGTAATGTATTTTGCCGATCATTCACAGAAATATCAAAATTTTTTATACCTAGACATTAAACAAAATTATTAATTTGGCATGGCCTTAAAAAAATATATTAATTAACCATCCAAAGATGAATTGTTGCTATTTTTCATTTTATTGTTCAATTTCGCATACTGTAAATAATATTTTGAATACATTTTCCAACTTACAACTTTTCAGAAGGAAAATAATTTTTGTTATTAATATTTTTAATTTTGATTAATCATTTCATAATATTCAAATAAATTGTGAAGATAACTTAAGCTAAAATGCCACTTTTTTTCAATGAGAAAGTATCAAGTTGTATTATGAAAAGAAAATTTTTAACGAAAATTAATAAAATATTTTTGACGCTATAATTATTATTTAGATACAATGGATTGATAATCTTTTTGATTATCCGTATATAAAGACCCCGAAATAAGGTCAGGTCCAACCAAAAAAATTTTACTACTTGCTGTACACATTTTTTCAGGGCCGGAATTACGGCAATGTCAGTCAGTTACTAAAATAAGTAATAAATTTCTGGCTGACATTATCAGAATTTGTCCAAAAAGGAAAGATTTACATGATTTTTTTGGTTCATTATATATATTTCGGGGGTATAAAAAGTCAGCACGCGTTAGTGTCGACATGTATTTATACACGACACGTGACGTTCCTGATGGGTTTTCATATTGGAAATGCGACTGTTTATATATAGTAATTGTGGGCGACTTATCTAATTTAAATAGGAACTTTTATGTCCCCTAAATTTAGATGTACATGTAGGTTGTACTTGCTTCATTAAAAATATATAATGTGGGTGTTGACTTAATCTATTTCGTATAGGAACTTATAATGTGGGATATGAATTAGGATTGGTGTTAAAAAAGATGAAAATTAAGCATTTTAATATACAGTAATTACTCTATCAAGAAAAATCATTACAATTAATGTTTGATTATTATCTTAGTCATTTGTGATAAATTATTGAAAAATAAGTAAAAAGGAGTTTTTCAAGTTTTTATAAGAAAAATATCGAAAGCAAAATGAATAAAATGACATCTTGTTGTATTACATAGGAATACCCACAATAAATGAAATAATTTACAAATTACATTATTTAGGTTTTGACAAATGCTTAGCCTTTTAATATAATAAATATAGAGAGAAATTTTTTTTTGATAAATCGGCTTTTTCTTCGATTACTAATAAAAAAAAAAGAACTTACAACAAATTGGCATTTTTTTAATCAGCAAATCGGCTTTTTTTATTTGCTAATAAAAAAATTAGCCTTAATATTTTCGCACTTTGATACATGCTCCAAAAGATAGCACTCCTACAAAGAAAACAACTCTTTCTCTTCTTTAGAAAATAATTTTCCATTTTTACTATCTATTAGTTACGTATTTTCGGGATGAAATATTTTGCGGAAAAATGTTTTCACATTTTTAATTTGTTACCGGGTACACGAGTCTTATATAAGGAATTAAATTTATTGGACAGATATATGATGACTTTGATAAATTTGTTAAAATATAAATGGCTTAGTGAAATTTTGACTTGGAAAAGGAAAGATTTGAAGCTGTGCGAACTATGTTCTAAACCGCCTTTTAATTCTAAGTAAACTTGTTATTAAGCTTCATAAATTGCACATGATATGAAATTGTTGGAGATCCAATTAATGCACAAAGTCCATGTCTTATTTTTTTCAATTCTTTAACAAAATGTATAGTAGTAGGTAAAAATTAATTCATAATCATAGATTATCTTGATACATGTGTAGATATTAACAAATTTAATTGGTTGATTGCTGATTTTCCGATAAATATCTAAGATTATCTAATGTTCCATTGATGATCTTTTGATAAGGAAATTTATAATGGAAGATCCTACATTGTGGCAAAAGGCATCAATATAAATAAAATTTTTTTTTTCAAACTGTAAAGTCAGAACCAAATAAATTTTTACTTTAACTTAATATATAATAAGTCGTGTACTCGAGATAATCACAAAATAACAGCTCAAAACTCAATAGAATTAATTCCTATTAATAAAATGGACGACTGGTGGCGTAATTCTAATTTTAAGCATTCAGGATTGTATAATTGTGATATATGCGTAAAATAATTTGAATGTTGATAACTATTTTCTTTTTGAATTATCTTTCTATACAATATATGGATTTTTCGTTATTAAATGACATTTATATTCTAGAAAATACGTTTCGCGTGATAGTCTAAAAGAAGAGGAGAATAAATTAATTAATCAATTCAATGTGCGACAATGATAATAAAATTTTTTACAAAATATGGTTAATTTTTTTATTACGTTATTTTTTTTTTAAAAAAAAAATATTCGCCTTAAAAGGATCAAATAACAACCGGTTTATACCGGATAACTTAATAAATCTACAATTAAATAAAAGTATATATTTAAAGCTTGTAAAACGCAAAAAAGTGCTCTGGAAGTCTGTCTGCAGCAATGGATTAATGAATGCCTGGTGTAATTAGAAAAATTCCATTTTCATAATGAGGATGTCACTTTTCCTTTGACAACTGAAAATTTGAATACTAAAAATAGAACATTTGTTTATTATGAGTAATTGAATTTAGGTCATCAAATCGAAATTCTAGATTACAGTTACATAGAAAGTTCTTAAGTTAATTGGTTAACAGTTAATCGGTTGTGACGATCATATAACAACGGTTACGGTACATTTCACCGAAGTCTACTTTGCTTCAACCCATTTTGCCGAACCTGTATTACCGAAAGACTTTTTACAAAATGTCGTATTACCGAAAATCACTTTGATAACACATTTATTTTTTATTTTATTAAAAAAATTATTAAATATAATAATTGATTTTTGAACATTATGTTTGAATGACTAAGATTAATGTCTCATAATATTTCCTTCTAAATTTACTTAGATATATTTTCTAAAAAAATATATACTTTTTATAATATAGTATAATGTTTTACTCATGATAAGTTTTCTCGTAACTTAGAATGGAAAGGATAAAGTAGTAATAATCAAAGTATTTATAAATAAAAAAAAAATAAATAAATAAATAAATCAAAAAAAAATTTTTAATAAAGTAAATAAATAAAATAAATAAAAAAATAAAATAATTTCGACAAAATTCTCTTTTGGCAAAAAGTCCTTTCAGTGAAATGGACTTCGGCCAAATGGCATTTCGATCAAGTGATTTTCGTAATACAGGTTCGGTTTCGGCAAAAGTAGACCGGTGAAATTAGCAGATACCGGTAACAATAACAAAAAATTTCTTTGTATACAATATGAAAATAGTTATGTATTTTAATTAATTTATTTAATTTTCGTTAAATATAAAATCTTAATTTATTTTTAAAAAACGAGAATTTTTCTTAAAAATTATTAACATAGAATTTATGGAATAAAAAACAATATTTTTCGAACAAAAAGTCATTAAATAATTCATTTAAGAATTTATTGTGTGTTATTTGTAGAGGAAGAAGGATTTAAATAATGCTGGAGCTGGTTTTGAATATCTGAATTAGTCACCGTTGGCATAATAATAATATTTGTGTGAGGAGAATTAATAATAATTCCAAGTGAATTGAGGAATGGATTTTGATCAATACATTGTGGATAGAATTGCAGAGGTAAAGAATTATTGGACATGGTTTGCCGATAATTATTAAGATTATTATCATTATTGTTTGAAACGTTATTTGGCATGGTTGGCTGATAGTATCGAGAAGTGTTATTATTTGAAGTATCATTATAATCAGAGGAATCATCAACATTATTATTTGAAGCATTATTAGACAGGGATTGCTGATAGTTTCGAGAAGCGTTATTATTTGAAGCATGCTGATGATTATGGTCAGGAGAAATATTCGTTTGTGCAGAAAAATTATCATTATTATAAGAAAAGCTATTACTATCTGGCAAATTGTTGGAATTAAATCCAGATTTATTATTAATATCCATAGAATTTATTTGAATAACTTTAATTAATGAAATAATAATGAGTATTTCAAGAATTTCAGGGGTTTATTATATATATAAAAAAAAGTGTATAAAATTTAGAATCTTTTTATTTATATCATTGATATAAACGATAATGCATTCAACAAACTTTTTTTAGTCTTGATTTTATGCACATAAGTTCACATTGTTTATAGTTTCTTTTACTGATATTGGTTAGAGTATGTTTTATTTATTATATATTACTTTTAAATCATATTTGCTTACCAACGAAACTGACTTTAAATATTATGCGTTTCCGAATACTCCGTAAATTTCCCATAAACATTTTCATACGTTGTCATGCATGCAACAACAAAGGTTTAAATGCTGTATTAAAACAAAAAAATTGTTGCATACATTTGAAAATGGAAATTCGACATGACGTTATAAAAACATTTTCATTTAAAAATTTTCCAAAGTAAGATATTTAAATATAGTCGGACAATGGTTCTTCCTTACACAATAACCAAGAAAAATTTCAAATGTTAACAATATCAAATAATTACATATTATTATAAATAAATAAAAAGAGTGTATTCAGCAGGGAAGTACTTCCAAATTTAGTTAGCATCCGCGGAGCTTTGATTTGATTTTTCCTTTATAAATGTGATAAAATTCTATTAATTCAACAATGACAATTCTGTGATATTTGAAAATAAATTGGAACAACAACAATATAGAAATTGGTTCCAATATTTCATATATCTTAATAAGATAGATATAATGAAGCATGATGTTACGGCTTTATCACATATTTTTTTCTGACAAAACTTTGGAAGCTTAAATTACAAAGCCTCACCTAAAAAGTACTGTACATAACGGAAGGAAAATGTTTTTGTCAATCGGGTCCATATTTAATTATCATAAATTCCTAGTACGTAAACTAAACTCTACATTGTATCACAAAAAAATTTTCCAACAAAAATTTTAAGTCAAAGATGTTTCTAGAAGTAATGAATATTATTAATAACATAAAAAGATAAAATTAATAATAAATATTTTCATGGAAAATTTAATTTTAGACCTTTGAAACAATTAAATTGAACGTAATAATTCTTGAATAAAGAACTAATTTTTTCAATGAGAATGAGGTGTAACAGTACAGTCAGTACAATTTAAAAGAATCATCCAAAATTTGTTACACAATATTTCTTATTTGTAGTATCACAAATTTTTTTTTTTTGTTTATTTACATATCATAAACACTTATGTGCTCACACATGTTCATTACGCATTTTTAATCTAGTGTAGCCACTACAATCTCATCTAATTAGTTTAGATAAGATTATCAAATTAATATTATGCATTAGATATTTGTTTGCGAATGATGACATTGACAAGCTTTAAGCACCATGTCAAAAGTTAAACTTAAAAATAACCCTGTGCCCCAAAACTACTCTAACTTGGTCCTATTAAAATTACAGTAATTTCCAATTTATAAGTTTATTTGATTGCGCGGTAAATAAAAGAGACTCTTTTTAAATTATTTTTTAATGTGAAATTATTTAACATTTAAAATTCACTATATTCCCTTAAATACTTTCTCATTGGTTTTATTTTTGTTTAAAATAATAAACCTCATTCTGCAATGCACAAATAAATAAATGATTTGTTTTACTCAATAGAAAACTACTAGAAAACTTGCTCTTTTCTGTTCAAAGAGATTTCTTAACCTGAAAAACACTTTTATTTACGTAATTGTCCCAATCTAATTTTATCGATAATGGTAGATATAAATAAGTAACTTGCTTTTTATTCAAAACAAACATACTGCAAATCCTATTGACATACGAAAGGCTACCAATTAAATTTACTGGATTCTTTTAATATCCTTATTAAAGTTACAATTCTTTATTGCTATATTAGAGAATTGCATATTTTCTTATATGATGCTATTAATTATTGATTATAATATTAAAAAAAAATGAATTTTGATTCGATTGTCAAAACCTCTTAACAATGACGTGGTGATTATGATAATCACCACGTAAAGAGTAAGAATGATAATCTATTTCAGAAGAATAAGTGGATAAACGATTAGTATTTTCATCTCCATTCTTTGTTTGTAATGTTTAAAGCGAAAAAGTTCAAAGGCAAAAAGGCTACTGATTGAATTTACAATTTACAACAGATAATGAAGTCGTCCATTAACCTTATGTGAATATATGAATAATCTAAAATCTCTTGAGGACCCGCATTCGTAAAAAATGGAAATGTATATTGCTTCTCATTATCTAAAAAATAAACTTCTAATGCAAAATTTATGTATTAAATTAATTAGAAGAACTAAAATATCAGAGAGCCGGTATTCTTTTGCAAGGAAAAAAAATAATAAATTATAAAATTAATAGTTAATATATTATGTCTAATATTATGAATATTATGAAATATGACGAAGTTTGGGATGACAAACGCAGCAAATTACAAACTCAGCTCATTTTTGTTTGAAATTGTTTTATAATTAATTTCTTTTTGTTTAGGTTATTTCTTCAATATGTATTAAATAAAACTGTTAGATCGGTACATAAAATCAAAAAGGAACGGGATCAAAAGAATTTGTTGATTTATTAGATGGAAGTCAAGCATCATTGATTATGTAAGGTACATTGTATCAATGGTGAATTATCCATTCGAACAAACTTTTTTGAACATTTGATAATTTCAATTATACATATATTTTCAATAATTTTCAGACATAATTTTTAAATATTTAGATGGTTGGTTGTGGCGGAGATGAGGTAATTTTCTCAATAATTTATTATTTTTTTTAAAGAAAAATGCTTTTTATTTCATGCCTTTTTTTATAATTTGTTATAGTGTCTTCACAAAATATACATTTTTTACCTTCGGATTAATTAATTAATAAGTTGGGAACAAATAGTAAGTTTAGAAAATAATATACCAAAAGCCACAATTTATTTGAATAATGATCAGCAGATTATTCAGGATTATTACAACTGATAATCAAACTACTAAAACTAGAATTAAATTGAGTTGTTGTATTATGATATATATATATAAAGCTCAGCATGAGCCGAGCCGAGCCAAAATTCGAGCCAGCTCAGCACGATTAGCACGAACGAGCTCAGCTCATTTTCGAGCCGAGCCGGAAAATTTGAATTTTCACTTAATATTTACTAAAATTATTTTTCTTTCAAAGCTCGCGAGTCAGCTCATAACTCGCTCGTGAACTACTGTACCTCAAACGAGCTGTGTTAAATCTTGGCTCGAACAAGCTAAGCTCAATTTACTGTGAGCTGCAGCTCAGCTCAGCTCGACATACTTGGCTCGCCAGCTTGTGCGGCGGAGCATTAGATATATAGCATTTAAAAAGTATAATATTGAACCTGAATAGATGATGAAAAATAAAACATTGATTTGTTAGCGATTCCTAAAAATTATAATAAAGATGCTTAAAACTTTTTTTTTAGTATATCGTATACAGTAAATGAAAAACTAATATATATTATAAATTTTTTCGACATGTAAACTCATCTTTTGTTTCATTACATTCACGGACTTTTTTATTTTATTTTGTTATTTTCTTATTAGCAATCAGTTTACCACAAAATCCTTTTTGTTTCTTTAAGAAAATAGAAATATACATATTATAAGGTAAAAATTTTTAAATATCTATTATGTAAAATAGGATCCAATAATAATTTATTATACAATTTTCTTATTTAAGCAAATATGAAATATTTTCTGAATTGTTTCTATGAATTAAAGTTTACCATGTTGTTATTACAGTAAGCTCACTTTACGCGTGATTCAACCAATCAAATTATTCCAATACGCCAAATTTCATTTATAATTTGAATATAAACTTATAAAAAATATTAATCATAGGCTAATAATCCATATGTAAATTACTGTACAAAGGTAAGTAAATATTTCTATTTGCAATTTCTAAATCGTCACACGTGGTTTAATCTATTTTTTTTTACAACCGAACTGAACACCTCAGTTATATTGTTAATATGTCACATCTTCAAACCTATCTACTGCATTATTTGATTTTTTTTATTTACTTAAATTAAATTTTTATTTGATTTATAAATTTTCTTTCAAGAATAAAAAAAAAAGAAAAATATGAGAACCACAACAAATATTTCTTGAATCAAAAAAGAACTAATAAAGTTTTTCATTCTATATATTTAATATTAATATTAATCTATTTTGTACTGTTATACTGTGATATTAATAATTTCTTGAATTTTGCAGTAAATCTGCAGATGAATTCTACATATTTCGCTCAGACTTCCAATGAAATTTTATGATACACGGAAATCTATATAATTCTATAATAAAATGTGTGGTTTCACACAGACACAATTCAATGTATAGAATTCCACGTGTTTCCACGTGATATTACGTAATCGATCTACTTAAAAATTTTATGATGTAATTCAAAATTAAAATTTTTTTATCTGTAGTAAAAATATTCATTGAAAATTATTAATTTTATAAACCTTACTTTTCTATTAATGAAAAGAGAAATAATCATATATGTTAATCGAATTTTTATTAAATAACATTCGATATGATAAATCTTTCTTAAAAAAGTTTAGCTCAAATAATAAAAAGAACCTTATCGAACGATTGAATAAAAATAAATAAATAAATAAATAGCTTAAGCTTAAGATGAATAATGAGGGGTCCTATTAAGGTTACACATTTTATACTGCAGATATTCATAAAAAAAAAATCTGAATTTAATGTGTAA
Organism: Glomus cerebriforme; assembly: GCA_003550305.1. Lineage (NCBI taxonomy): Eukaryota > Fungi > Glomeromycota > Glomeromycetes > Glomerales > Glomeraceae > Glomus > Glomus cerebriforme. Next base: position 207,363 of record QKYT01000010.1, on the reverse strand, counting down.
TTTGAAAATGCATAATAATTAAAATAGAAAATTCTAAATAATATTTATAAACTTATTTATAAACTTTCCAAATTACTAAATTTAATTGAAAAAATGAAATTCTCTTATAAAACTTAAAATTTATTCTTAATTTATAAACTATAGATAATGAGGTATAATAATAACTTAAATTACCTTTATGATAATTACTATCTTATTGAAAAGTTTGGGATTGATCAAATGGAAGTATATTTGCATTATATTGCTGAAAATGATTATTAGTAGAGTTTGTCATATTTTCGTAAGTACAATAATCTTGAATAAATCTCTTATATAAATTATAATTATCCTCGTAAACAATTTTTGGTGCCAAATAATGATTTAAATCTTTTTTCAAATGAAGTTTTAGATTTTCCTGTTGACTCCTAGAAAATTCTTGCTGATTGTGTTCACTTTTAGTGAATTGAATGTTATATATAATTTTATTTAAAAATTGAAATATGAATGCATGTGAAACTTTTTCACAAGTTACTTGAAAAATTTTCTTAATTTCGGGTTGTACATGATAAAACGTATAAATATTGTTGGACTGATGAATCATATTATTATCAATATTGTTTAATAACTGGGATACATCTTCAAAAGATAATGGGATTTCTTTACAACTGATATGATACATTTGAAAATCGTGCGCATAAAAGAACGAATATTCACTCATGATAACAGTTTCTTGAGGTTGAGCTAATGAAGGCAAATGAGATATCTGGTAATCTTGCATGGATTGTAAAGTGTGATCTGGAATAATTGCCTGAATATCGGGAACTTGATTCTCATTCATATTTAATGGCGTAAATGTCATTGTTGATACTTGAGGCATATTATCAAAAGCAGTGACCGGAATGTCTTGTGCATTTTCATTTGATGAAATGTTAAGAGTAGTAGGATTATATGAAGTATTCATATTATTAAGATAAATGGTTTGTTTATTAAGATGTTGTATGTTTGATTGTATAGATAATATATCTTTTTTTGTGATTATTATTTTTTTTAAACAAAGGGAAAGGGTGTAATCAGACATTATTTATATACGCGAAAAAACAATTGTGTTTCTTGTGAATTATAAATATACTGAAAAACTAATATATTTTTATAATGAAATTTTAATATGGAGCGCATCAATTATTATCTGTTAAATATTGTTTTGTATGCTTTTCCTTATTAAGAAAGTCAATAAATGATTAATTAAATAAGACGTAATCTCGAAAACCTAACATCCGTTCATTTTTTATTGGCAGTTCAGACAAAAAAAATTGTTTATTAATGTGTTAAATTAAATATTATATATATATAATATATAAAGAACTTGCTAAAATTAATGATTTGTGTAATAAATTAAGAATCATTATATACTATATATTATAAATGTAAAAAATGATTTTAATATTTAAATAATTTAATTTATTCTGTTGGAATAACTTTTTGACACATTCCGTTATTTGCCAAAGATAGTATAGTATAACTTTCTGAAAAAAAGGAAAGTAATGGAATGACATTTGTTTTATGAGACCAATTTCGAGAAGTTTTATGTCTGTTGATGTTAATTTTTCTTTATTTACTTATATAAAATTATCTCCTTTTTGAATTCTTTTATTATGACTAAATAAATAAATAAAAAATTTTCTATGAAACGATTTAAAAGTAAATAATCATTTAAATACCAAGATATCGAGTTAGTCCGAGTTTTTATATCTATTTTTATCAAAGATTTGGTCGCAGTTCCTTTATACCTTATTTAGGGAAATTATAACGTGCGTTATTGGCATGATTAACCAATAATACATAAAATAAATATTTAACTAGTTTAGTGGTACAGTCATTGGCTCATTGCACTACATTAATAAACATAAAACAATGAAAGAAAAATCTAACAAAGTTGTAAATCTTAAGATTCGTTATTTAGTTATAAAACAAAAGTATTATTCCAAGCATTCTTTTTTTCACTCTTGTTTTTAAGAGAACATGGCAGATAACATATTCTCTTTCTTTTTTAAATATATTTTTTCGGTCCATTTATTTTTATGTTTACCTAAAAACAATGCTCAAATAGATCTGGGTTTAATTTTAATTGGAAGTTTAAGATGCGTTTCAAATTTAAATAATTTAACATAAAAGATTTGATCAAGTATGTTTTCCTTGAATAATCCTAGAAACATTGAAAATCTTACCGTAAACTCTGTGATGATCAATTAACCAATTTAGTCAATTGTTTTTCATGTGCCGATTTAAATACAAGGTTGTACGACAACAATTAATTTATTCTGACACCAATGTAATTGCTGAAAATAGCACGCTATCAAATACAGAATATTGAAAATTTTTCTTAATAATTTGATAAATAGTCACCGGGTAAATTGAAATTAGTTTGTATGACCCATAAAATAATTTTATGGTTTTAAAATTTTTGTAATATTTTGCATACAGTACTTGATATCAAGTGACTAATTATTTTTTAATATCTTATCATGATCATCTATATCTGACATATTGTTTATAATTAATATAAATAAATATAAATAGATACACCATGACGTAATTTTACGAAAAATTTACTTTTTATCAAAATTACGTTAAACATTATTATTGTCTGGTTGTTATCAATTATTAATACACCAAAAAAAATATCTTAATTTTTTTTTTGCTCTATTCCCTTCATTTCAATCTTTTAATAAATTGGAGAAATGAAGGATTTCCAATGATACTGAAAGCATATTTGATACAAAAAAAATTATAAAAACTGGTTCAATATGAAAAATAGAAATATATGAAAGAAAATTTCGATATATTTAATTATAAATCTTTGATTTATATAGATAAATTTTTTACCCGTGTCGTTGGGCGTGAAAAAAATTTATTACTTAAATCAGCCAATCATCTTTCGGCGATCGGCTAAAAAATTTTTTTTCCGTCAAATTTTAATTTTATTTGGCCTAAGATGAGATTACAATGGATAAAATGAAAATTTCCTCAGTCCTATTCAGGATTGTTAAATTACCGTAATTTAGAATTATGTAATTGAATTTAACAAGAAATCAAAGAATATTTTATTTGTTGAGTTTTGATAACGCGGTAAATAAAAGAAATAATAAATTACTTTATTATTTAACATATTTGTCACAATAATGGTGAAATTCCTCGTACGATGCACAAATAAATAAATTATTTTTTTTTTTCAATCAAAGAGAATTTTTAACCTAAAAAAACACTTTCTTTTTGCATGATTGTCACAATATTTAATTTTAATGTTTATTATATGAAAGATGACATTATTTTATATAAATTTAATTTTATTTCGCTTTGGGAGTGATGAAAAATATTTTTATTTAGTCATCCACTTTTTCTAAAATTCTAAGTTGATTCCTACTTATACTATACTGCAATTTACAATTAGCCAAATAAAAATATATTCTAACTAAGAGATCATAAAATTACATATAAATAATATAATGATACTATAAATTTTATGATTAAGACAATATTCTCAAAAAAAAAAAAGAATAATTTTTGACCGGTTACGAAACTAATAACGTAACAAAACCAAAATTATTGTCTTTTCGTTT
>QKYT01000010.1:170495-180922 GCA_003550305.1 Glomus cerebriforme | reverse complement strand
TTTGGTTAAAATTGTAATAAAGCAGGCCAGTGTTGCTTATTTTCGATATTTCTTATTTTCGGATGTATACGGTAATTCTCTTAATTGTTGTATCTCAATTATTGGGAAAACAACAACAATATTTTATTAATAATTGATAAGTCATCTAACCGTTATGCAAATAGCAAAATTTCATTTTATTTTATTTTTTTTTAAAAAAAAAAAAATGAAAAAAAGATGAAATGAATGAGTTTTTATCTTTGGTTGTTTTTGTTTTCAATCCTACGATCGCATTCATCATTCGTAGTACATAAACGCATATCACATTGATAAAATGTTCTATATATGTTACATACAGTAGGTCTCAGAAAACAGGACCGGACTAGTTTTGCCCCGAAATACTGCTGATCCCATATCATTTATTATGAAAAATGATCCCATTTCTGATTTTTTCGGAATAAAAACAAGAAAAATGATCATTTATCGGAATTGTATCTAGAAATTTTTTTATAGGGCCAATTTTATACCAAGAACTCTTAAAACCTCTAAAGCGTGAAAGAATATACAAGAAATTGATTGTTGCACAGAAAGTATCGTATTCAGTCATAATAAATAAAATTTAGTCGGAATTGGAATTTGATTGTTTATTATTATGATTTATGAGTCATTATTATGTACTCGAAATAGAATGTAGTGTAACATATACTGTATTATATATATCTAGTAGTACGAATATCTCGGGTTTTTTTAAAAAAAATTAGTACTATAAAATACCTGTTTATTTTTTTAAAATTTCTTTAATGATTTCGCAAAAGAAAGCTCTAGTTCTTTTACCTCAAATGTCTTTTATTCACAATCATTGTCTAGTCAGTCAATAGTGAACGAAAGTTCACGAAATGAGTTGAAGAATAAATTCATTCCTTCTCTCATGACAGTCCATAATAATTTTCCTGTCAATAAGGTTATGGTACTTTCACCTTATACAGAAAAAGTACCTGAATTGATTAGCACATTTGTGTTGGATAAAGATAAAGGTAAAAAACAAGAGCATATTGCTGAAAGAGATCTCCGTACTATTTCTTCTTCTACTAGTTTAAATACCATGCAAGTAGATGATGAAAATCATAATCATAACAAAAATAAAGGTAAAGGTAAAGGTAAAGAATGTGAACATATTACTGAAGGAGATCTTTTTTGTTCTAATTTTTCTTTTACCAGTTCAAATACCATACAAATAGATAATGAATATGACATTCCAAAAGTTACATCTACCAAAATTAGACCTGCTGTGATAAATTACGTGCCAGTTGAGCAACAATTATGTGAACCTAATTATATTGGTTGTATTATAAAAGAAAGAGGCATTCCGAAACCTAAATCTACCAACATTAGATTTGTGGTAAATGAAACACCATTGGAGCAACTATTATATAAACCTAATTATGTTTGTTGTATTAAAAAAGTGATCAGTTTTTTCAATTCATACGATTACTCATTTAATATTTTTGATATTGTTATTGATTTTTCTGATAAATATCAAGAAATATTTCCAGAAGATAATTTTCGTTTACAACCTTTTTATAATAATCCTTGCGTATTACTTGAAATGTTGAATAATCTTTTATTGTATAGGCTTAATATAGGTAAAAAAAAATTTTTAAAATAATTATATTTATTCATACATTCTATTTATTTATACAATCTTTTATTATTTAGGAGTTGATAACATGGAAAATTTCGTTAAATTGGAGATGTTAGCGGAGGAATACTATGAAAAGTTAATAAATGCAGGTAAATTAATTAATGTTACTAAAAAAAATATTTTATTTACATAATTTAATCCAAATATATTTTCTTTTTCAAAATCATTTTAGAAACAAGTCGACAAGAATTGTATAACACTTCATTTATTAATAGGAAATCATGCAAATCAATAAGAAATTCTCATAATAATAATTCACCGGTATCTTCCGAAAATTTTAAAATTAATCAAATAGAATTACACGATTCATCAAAATCTTTCAAAAGGTCCAGAGTAGATCAAGATTTGAATTCTACAGCACAATCATCAAAATCTTTTGAAAGGTTACAATCATTTCAAAACCATTTACCTCCTTTATCGCAAAACAGTAATACCAGCTTATCTGTATTATCTCTAAGTAGTAAACAGATTTTTGAAAATCAACGATTCTCATCCTCTGATACATCAAGATGTACTGAATATATTGCACAACAAACAAATATTTCATATGAAACAAATCTAAATCCATGCAAACAAGCAGATGATAATACATGTAAACATGTAACAGATTCTCCTCATTTTAAAAAAATGATGGCAAATGCCATTCAACAATTAGCAATTGCAAATCTTATTTTTAAACGTAGTCCTGAAACAAGTCCTAGTGAAATGCATAGAATTATGGATAAATTACATTTAAAAGAGATGGGTAAAACTTATGGTTCAATAATGGCCTATCAAGAATATTTGATTAATGAATTTAATCAGGGTGGTATGGATAAAGTTTTGAAGGGTTTTGAAGAGAGTATATTCACTTATTTATCAATCAAAAGAAAATAAATTTCCATTATTTTCTACATAATTATACTTAAATTTGTTAAGTAAAAATAATTTTTTTTTTAAAAAAAAAATTTTAATATATTCGTATTACAAATGGTTTTAATAATTTTGAAAGAATATATATATTGCATCGAATTGATTTCCCTAACCAACCAGTTTATCCATTTATTAAATTCAGCAACTACTGTAGGTTTTCTGTGTCTTTGATTTATGGCGTAATAAAGTCAGAGAAGAAAATACTTATTTAAATAAAATTATATTAACTCCAATTTTTTTTTAATATACCGGTAACGTAATCCAACATCTGATTGTAATCTTTTATGTAATCTTTTATGTGTAGAAGATTAAATAATGAAGCTATGAAAAAAGATTTTTATAATAAAATAGGTGCAACATAATATAGTCCGATATAAAAATATTAAATTTTGTTGACCACATATGTTTCATTTTAGGAATGTTCTTTTATTTTATTTTATTTTTTTTTTTTAAGAAATGTAAGGAAGAATTATATCCCTGCATTATAAATAAGAAATTTCATTCAAACAAAAAAAATTAACACTAACTAAATTTATCGTCATTGACTTTACTACGACGAAACACATGAAAAAGCTTGTGTAACATATAGTTTACGTCGATTTAATAACAAAATGTTTGCAACAATGAAACAACAACATTTTTTTTAATTATCCCTCAAGCATTTTTCGTTTTTTAAATAAATAAAACATAATGCATATCAACATTAGAATTACGTTACTAAAAAAAATTAAATGAAATTAAACATTTAAAAATTTTTTTCAATATATTATAATAAAATTTATTAGAACTAACTACGATAAAAATAATCATGTCAGAAGTAAATATTATTGATAATAATTTATGTGAGCAGAATGTTCAGTTCTTAAAATATCAGATTATGATTGGATAGAGACCAAAATTTCAGGTTTTATTTTATGTGAAAAATGTGATCAAATAATGATTATTATTGTAAAGATTGTATTGGAGAGAAACTGATGAAAACCAAAATCATATGTTGCATGGAAAATGTAAAGAATGTTTTCAAACAAACATGAGTATCGTCGAGTAATATTTTAAAAGATATCTATCAATCACACACGTGATTAGCGGTAGTACATTTCAGCATTTTATGTAATAGATTGACTTAATAAATGGGAAATGATTTTCAAATGTCACAATATTAAAAAAACATTGGTCACTACCACTACTTATGAATAGCTGACGAATAAAATTATAAACTATGACGCTATGTCTTCTAATATTACCTAATTATAGACTAAAAAATAAAAAAAAAAAAATAAGAAATTATGATTTAATATGAAACGCGTAAAAAATATGGATTGTGACTCGTGTGCCAATACTTTACTTGGCTAGCACATATAAAAATGAATATATTAAGTAGTACATTACATAATCAATAATAAAAATACATAATAAGTAAAAAAATTATAAATACCTACTATTTTTTCCTAAGATTTTTTTTTCTTTAAATTTAAAAAGCTAGATTCACTGAATTCTTCCTTTAAACTTTTTTATCTCGATAATTTTATCTTTTCTTTTTTCCTTTTTAAAAACTATATTCTCGGTCCCTTTAATAACCTTTCTAAGGTCATCCTCATACAGGCAAGGAAAGATCGGTCAGATAGTCGAGTATCTCCTATTTTGGCCGTTTTAGTCTCTTTTTAAATTCCTTTAAACTTCCCCTTATCTTCCTTATACTGTATATGAGGTCATCCTCATACAGGCAAGGAAAGACCGGTTAGATAGTCGAGTATCTCTCCTATCTGCGGTTTGGTTTAGATTAGAATTCCCCTTTTCATTTCCCTATATTTGAAGCAATGTTGAAGACTAATGAGATAAGTGATGGGAGATATCAATCAATAGCAAAAAAAAAAAGAAAAAAAAAAGAAAACAACAACTTTAAGAAAGATAGCTGGGCGACAAGTTACTTTTAGTGAACAAATATTTCAAGTATTGAAAAAAGACGCAGAGTTGTTGAGATTATCTGGATCTCGGAGACGTTCTGATCCTTCATTACTGGAAGTGAGGGGAGAAATAATCAAGATAATTAACCCATTTCAGTATGTTGAAACATGAAAAATTAAAACCTTAAAAACAACTAAAAAAGATTAGAATGAAATAATATAACAAAGAAATAATAAAAGATGAATTCGAGATAAGAGAGAAGACGCAGAAAGAGAAAGGTGGAATGAAAGAAAATGAAAGAAAAAAGACAGATAACAAGTTAAAAGAAATGGAAATTTTTTCCATAATTGCGTAAATTATATTAAAGGAAAATATTTGCTATTTGGTGAATGATTAAAAGAACAACAAAAAATATAACAAGTTGTTGGACTTTAAAAGAATAATAAAAGAAACAGGTCGTCAATAATAACAGATGAAGAAATCAAAGAACATTTCAAAGAAGAGACAAGATTAAAAGAATAATTTGAAGAAAAATGCATATAAACAAAGAAGGTATACTGGCTTAGAAAAAAGATGCCAGTCACTTAATTTTGGAAAAAAAGTTGGTATAGAAGATGCAATAAAGTAGCAGAAAAAGAAAGGAATAATAATATAAAAAGTAAAATATAAGAATAAAATCAACAAAAACGAATAACAATAATAGAGTAAAATAGAAAGGATAATAAAGAAATACAAGAAAATGTATTAGAGAATAATATATTTTTTTTAATAAATAAAAAAATAATTTTTTAAATTTTTGTGAATCGTTTCGACCGGATAATCTAATGGATAACTCGTACTACTCTAAATTGAAAAAAAAAGAATTTTTTCCAAGATTGACGAAATGTGTTGGTGATATTCTAGTGATATTCTCCATATATTTGAGCAAATCAAAAGAATTTCAGTTGAAGAGGAAGGAAAGGATATTTATATCCTTAATTTTTGTTTATATAATAAATAATTTAGTAGTACACCTGACAGTAAATAAGGTTTTATTTCAATAATAGATTATCAAATTATTAACCACACTATTGTCTATTAATAGTTCATACTCACAACGTAATGAGATTCTATAACAAGCGTTTGTGCTAATTTATCAGCCTTTTTAACACCTGTTATATGACAATTATGAAAATTGAAAATGATTTATTATACTGTACTGGAAACAAACAATTCTATTAATACAAAGATCAACGTAAAAACCCAAAAAAATATTAGACTAAAAAAAAAAAGATTGGTTGCGCAAAAAGTACAGATCTGGCCAATGAAAGCACATCTTTTGAGACGCATCAAAAGAAGAACCTGAAATGACTATGGTAGAACATTAATGATTTTTAATAAACCAATTAGAATTTTATTCTTTGATTTTATTTTGCAGGAAAAATTCTTTTATAAATTCAAAATTTGATTATGAAAAGTTTAATATTTTATTTCAAAATTTCAGTAATTGCGAAGGGAGTAGAAATTTTAGATGAAAAAAAAAATTTTCTCTTGATTTTTATTGTGTAAAATTATATGTATAAAAAAATTATTAATTGCATAATAATCGCATATAAATGATGCTCCTTTTAGAAATTCAAAACAAAGAAATTTTTTATTTATATGCATCTGCACTATGAATTTCATTAAATAAATATATTTAACAAGATTTTTAAATGAGAAAAAGCTATTAAGGTAAAAAAAAAAAATTGCATTATTGTATATGCGTTATGTAGATGCTTATTTTCATATGAAAAAAAATTATTTTATTTTTTTTTTCATCTAGTTTTTTTAAGTTTACTTTCAAACCAGTTTTTTTTTTTTTTTTGGTGAATTAGTACGACTTCAAATCACCATAGAGTATTCTGTTGTACAAAATATGCATTATCTGATGAATTTTTTTTTTTGTAATATAATTTAAACTATCTTATATTAAATTCCATATTACAATTAATATGTACAGTATGATACCATATACAGTTTTGATTTAATCAGTTAACCAGTTAACAGCGCATCTCTCGTATATAATGTAGAAAATGAATTTTTTTGAGAATTTATATAAAGAAAACAAGTTGTTTTCTCATAGTGATAACACTATTTTTTTCAAACGTTCAATTTATTAACGACAATCGATTTAAAGCATTATTTCCTTCTAAATTTTACATATTATTTTATTGCAGTTTTCAGAATTCTGTGTATGTTGTGATTACTGTGATTATGAATGATTACAGGACAATTAGGACAATTACAGAAAAACATTGTCCGATTTTTGTCCAGTAATCGTCCTGTAATCTAATAATTTTCTATCAGATGATTTATAGGGTAGCACAATTTTGAAAAGCACAATAATTTGATTTTGTGCGCTTTAATAAAAAAAAAATCAGGTCTTTAATTTTTAACCAAAATTTTTTCTTTTAAAAAAAATGGTGTAATTTAAAACAAATAAAGTTGAAAAAAAGCATTTGCCTGTTTTTCATTATATTTAACGTAAAATTATGACTTTTTATTCAACACATCGAAGATTTATTTTTGGAATAATACTCAAAATTATCAGTAACATGATTTTTGGCCAGCATTAAGTTTCTTATATGGTTGTTGGATTAGTGCAACAAACATTCATGGCACAAAGTGACTATAATCAAAAAAGATTGCGTTCATAATCTTCGGTCTCCGATGGATAACCTTAAAAACTGAAAGTAAATTAATCTTAGACTGCTAAATCACTTTTCATGATAATCAAAGGATTTGTAATAAAAATAAATATGAAACAATAGGAGAATCTCTCTCAAAAATTTCAATAAAGACTACGTTTCTGATAGGTAATTTTCTCCTTTGTTATGGTTGTTCAACTTTCAATTTTGATTCATAGGATTTAAATCATTTCACAGATATCTTACTTAATTGCTATGATTTGACTTTTTTGTGTCATTAATCAATTTAGTATTATATAAAAATGACTCCGAATTAATAAATAAAAAAAATTTAAATAGTAAATAATATGACTTCTTCCGTTGGCGTCTATTTATCTTTTTCAAACTTTGATTACATTTACGAAGTTTTATCATCTGATATAAACAACAACTTTTTTATGATTTAATACAATGATTGGGATGAAACAACTTCAAGAATTGTCACACGAAACAAATACGTACGCCATAGTTTTCTTTTTATTTTAGAAAGTTACAACATAATCCTTGGAAAATAATAGAACGCCGCTGGCGTTAATAAATAAATTATATTATTAAACAGATCCAATTATGTAAAAAAAAATCATTTTACATTTATGATAATATATATTCAGTACTTCAATCAATATGAAAATAATTGTTCTTTGATGTAAAAAGTAATATAAGTAATATATTCCATAATAAATCAGGTAAACGAAAACGTAGAAATGATTGTGATCTCTTATTTAATTGGCAGTTCGGATATGGAAATTGGTTTGTTAAAACATTATTCGCTTTCTAAATTTAAATATTGCCATTTTCAAAAATGGTTTATTTTATGTATGATGTGAATGAGAAAAAAAGACAAATCAAATTCATGAACGAACAAAAAAAAACACAAACCATAACAAAAACGCAAAAGCATACTTTGTTTTGTATGGGTTACATAGGACCCCCGAAATATGCATACAGAGGTCAGGTCCAACCAAAAAAATTTTACTATTAGCTGTACGCATTTTTTCAGGGCCGGAATTACGGTAATGTCAGTCAGTTACTAAAATAAGTAATAAATCTCTGGCTGACATTATCGTAATTTGTCCAAAAAAGGAATGATTTACACGATTTTTTGGGTTCATTATACGCAAACGCCGACCCTACCTTTTTATATATACAGTATATTTCGGGGTCCTAGTTAAATCCTGAATTTGTCTTTTTTTTTTCTCATTTACATCATAAAATCAACAATTTGGAAATGGTAATAATTTTAAGACCTTAATAAGGAATTAATGTATATTGTCGGTCTTTGATCCTGAGTGCAAGAAACAGAAATATTAAGTGTTTTTTTTCTCGTATAAATAAATGTCCGATCTTTCTCTCTCTTGCTTTTTCAAAAAAATGATCACGAAAAATAACTATATTTATTATTGCTAAGGTGATTTTTATATGCAATTTATTTCTAAGATCGCAACTTTAATTTATTTATCCTTTACGGCTTTGTTTTAGATTCACAACCAAGAATATGTCCTAAAAATATCAAGTGAATAGTGGTATGTCATAAAAAGAATTATCGAAGTATCCGAAGAATGTATCTTTTTCAATTATTAAATTGGAAATTTTAATTTTATTAGCGACTCAATAATTAAACTTTAATTTTCATATTGTGATAATGAGTATTGTATGACGTCGTTTATTTATATTTATTTTGTGCTTAAATTTAAAAATAAGTATAAATACATCTGATGAATGTTTTTATTTTCTATATCGTAAATTTTTTTTTTTTACTTTTCCCTCAAAAAAAAACACACAAAAAAAAAGACAATAAACGGAAATGACTCTTCAAAGACAGAATCGAATTAGAAGACGAACTATAAATCGAAGATATCGAAGATATATTCGATCTAATATAAATAACGGCACATTAAGACTCATTGCGAACCTTCCTCAACAGTCTACGAGCGATTTATTGATCACCCAACTTTTCGATGGCTCTTCTTTCAATTAAATAAATACACAGGTAAGAAGAATTACTAAGCCTAGTATAAATGCAAATGTTGACTCCGTATTGATAAACGGATGCTTTTCAATTATTTAAGTTTAAAAATAAGATATTACTATAAGCAATATTTTGACAAAATATCATAACTTCAATTCTTATATTCAGGTTCTGTGACACGTCTGAGCCACCTCAGTATATTAGGGGTTTCTTACGCTCCATTTGCTGCAGATTAGTATGTCTATTACTTTTGTTATAATTTATTGTTTTATTTATTTTTATTTTTTTTTATGGTTTAAATAATTTTTAAATATACAAAATATACTGGATATTTTTTCTGAAAATTACTAAGTAGTATTTAGATTGTTAAACCGTTAAACTACAAGAAAGTTCTTTTGTTCTTGCAACAGATTATAGAAAAGCTTACATAGATACTATCTTTGCTCAAATTAAAGAAAACATGTTTATTTACATTAAGTTTTTAAAATAATAAAATAACATATTCAATAAATAATATCATGAAGTCTTTATTTTTGTTTCTTTGAAAAAACATCATAATAAACCTTCTAAGATAAATATTAAACGAATCTGACGATAAAATTCAATAGTAACCCCAGTTTAGGATAAAGATTTAGGTTAAGGATGCTCTACTGCCCTATGAAAAAAGAATGTTCAGAAATTGTCACCAAAATTGTCCGGTGTGTCCGGAAAATGTCCCACACGTCCGCAATATTCCGGACACTGAGACATTAACTCGCCTAGACATTTTCAGGATGTTTTCTAAAATATTGCAATATCTCAACGTCCGGAATATTGCGATTTTCCGGTCATTTTCTGGACATGTGGAACATTTTCCGGACGCACCGGGACAATTTTGATGACAATTTCCGGACATTCTTTTTTCATAGGGCTGGGGAAGCCAGATTTAACGGTTTTATACTTTTCAACAAGATAATAAATCTCAAAATAATTATTATAACTAATTATCTATAGTTTAGTAAATCAAGTTTTATGATTATTATTTATTGAATTTCTTAGTATACGCATACTGTTTTGCAATTATAAAAAAAATTTTTTGGATGATAATTATGATTTTGGTAGTGCATGTTTAATAATTTTTGACACAAAGCTTCAAAACATATGTCCAATTAGTGTTACGATCCGTTAATCCGTCAATCCGTCAATCCGCGGATTCATCCGATCCGAATTTCATCCGGATGATCCGGATGAGTTTCGGACGGATGACGGATGA
>QKYT01000010.1:140106-159063 GCA_003550305.1 Glomus cerebriforme | reverse complement strand
TGGACTATTCTCATAATTCCTAAAATGCGCCTCATTATAATTCCTAAAATTTGGCCAAAATTTGATCATCATAATTCCTAAAATTTAGCCTAAAATTCGGCCTAAAATTTGGCACAAAAATTGGACAATAATTATATAAATTCAGGTCAAAAATAAGATGATTATTGTATGAATTACCATACAATTATTGTGTGGTTTATTGCAATTTTTAGCACATTTATTGTATGGTCAAATATACAGAAATTGTAGTGAATTTAATTGGATGATTTTTCAACAAAAATCACACAGACTTTTTTCATAGGGTACAGTAATAGCGTAAATTATGTAAAATAATTCAAGAAAAATAAGTATGATAAATAAATATTAGCATGTTTCTTTTGCTAATTCTTTGTATATTAATAATTAATAAAAAGTTAAAATTAAATTGGAGAAGTTTCAACTTTCAAACATAAAACTTTCTGTAATTAACATGTATGGTTTCATTAATCGCGAAAATAAAATTAAAGTACTGTAAAATAAATTTTTTAATGTAATTGATTTTATATAATAAAAATAAATTACGGTATTTTTCGTTAGTATTTATCAGTTATTGTTTATTCAATCATAATATTCGGTTATAACACAAGGTATTGCTTGAATGAAAAGCTTTCAATATATATATATTTATCAAGAAAGGGAAATTTAGGTCGGAAAAAATTTTTTTTTTTTTTTTGTATCTTCTCTGGTATCTACTTTTTTATGAGGATGCATAGTTGGCCTAGATTATGTTAATTTGTATGAAACCAATGAAATGAACAAAAATAGAAATCTTACGAATTAAAAAATTTTTTTATATATGTATTATTATTCAATTTGGCAATTTTATATGTATGATATTTATTAGTCGTGTAAAAAACCAATAATTTGACAAATTCGTGATACTATGTGCGGATATTGTATAAACCATCCGTACATATTCTGTCATAAACGTTAATAAAATGATATAATGACACAAATAACATAAATAATTTTTTTAAAAATTTTTAAAGTACTACTATTCTAACAAAACAGAATAAATGACTATATTTACTATAAAAGTAAAGATTATATGATTTTGGTGTCTTTATAATAGGTTTTAAAATTGATGACATTACAACTGACATTATTTTGGTCATCTTTTCGCTAAATTCTTGCCGAGGCAAGTTGCAACTATGTGTCATAATTCTGCGCAGTAAGTTGCACGTGAGATTTTGTGATATCTCATGAATCATGATATCCAAAAATTTTAATAATATAAATACTTTTTTGTAGGTTAATTTAAAGTATTCATCCTTAAAATTGGTACTAAATAAAATTTATTTTTTCTTATAGTCGAAATATATTTTAATTTTCGTTGATTTTGTTTTTTTTTTGTAAAGTTTATCAAAGTTAATAATTGCTTCTTCCTACGAATTGCTGTTGTGATAAATTGATAAAGGATCAGAAGGATTAAAATTTTATTAGATGATAGCCGAGAATAATTTGGTCATGTAAGACTTATTGTATCAAATGTAAATTATCTATCCGAATTTTTGTTACTTTTGGGAGTGGTATACAGTCTATTTAGGTGTTTAAATATCTCGATGGTAGTTTAAAGTCGAATTCATTCATAACCTGGTTTTACGAAGTACAGATATTTTTACTGGGGTTGGAATGTTGCGGTATCTTTATATTCAATGGATGTAAAGTGAGACTGTAAGAATTGGAGAACATTTGATAAATTTGGTAAATTTCATTTATTACATATATTTTCAATAATTTTCAAACACAATTTTTAACATATTCAGTAGAATATATGAACTCCTCTTATTTTATTATTATTATTTTTTTCAACGAAAAAATTTTCATGTCTTTTTTTTTCCTTTATTCATCATCCACAGTACAAAATATATCCTTTACCTTTTTATGAGACGGTATTCGATAATGCTGATGTTATCATTCTTAGTGACTTGTGTGATGAGGATGGAGTTAAATTTGAAAACATTCTTATGGAAATTGGAAATTGTGTGGTATGAATAATAAAATTTTTAATCATGTAATGTTTTAATATCAATAACTAATTCAATATATTTTTAATTTAGCCAATACTAAGAATAAAGGAAATGTTTTATTTCCTTGTACTATGAATGGAATTATTTTTGATATAATAGATTTTTTGAATCAACACATAAGAGCTATGGGATTACATGGTATTCCATTTTATGTATACGTGGAGAGTGGTATATAAAAATTAATTTATTAACTAATTATTGGTAAATTAAAAGGTTCTTTTTACTAATAATTATCTTTATTTATTTGGTATTTATTGTATATTTCGATTTTAATTTGTTGGAAAGTTGATCATTTAAAACTCTAAAATCAACTTCTTTTACAAGAATTTCTTTCTTGTGTAATTTGAATAATAATATACAGGATCATCATCATACTGTTTAGGTAACAGGTAAAAGCCGGAGCTCTTTCAGATTATTTGATTAATTTAGATAATATTTGAACACTTTAATAAATAAAAAATTTTTCAATTAAAAAAAACTGAAAACTTCTTTGTTGGCATTTTTTTTCAAATAAGATGATTATGTAAAAATAGTCTTATAGTCAAAATTGTCAAATGTTAAAAATAAAAAAACCCTCTTGGTTTTTTATCGTAATCAAAAATATTCTATACAACAAATCGTATATAAATAAATATCCAGGCATTTTCAATAGTAACAACAACAATCGCAACCGCACTTTAAAAATACTTAATAAATCATTATTTCATGTAAAGATGCACTTTACGAAACGTTAATGAATATTGTGGTAACTTTTAAAATAATGGTAACATTCTATTTGAAGGTAGTACATTTTAAGTTCAGAATCTTGTAAATATTCTCATCCGATTTTTAATCTCTTTATAATGGATTGGATAGAATAAATCAGCCAATTTGGTATACAAATCGTCTATTTAATGGAAACTCAACGACATTATCCATGATTGCATTTTTTATTGTTATACTGTCAAAAGTTTAGCCATTAAGCAGTAAATTATAGTGATATACCAAAGGGATATTTCACCCAGAGTGAATGATTTTGACGGGAATTTTTAATTCATTGTTTAGAATAGCTTCAAAACTAGTAGCTAAATTAGCTACTAACTAGCTCATAAAACAAATTATAATCCAATATTTATTTAAAAAAATATGATACTCCAATACAGATATTCGAATACATTTCTTCCCTTTATTTGCTTCTTAACAACTAAGATAGTCTTTATTACTAGCACTTTAAATAGTTGTAATTAATGTTAAAATAACTATTATTTTCCTCAACCCTAACACTTAGTAATAGGGTCAGTGGTTATTAAGAATTTATGTTTTAAAGATACAGTATTATTTGCCAAAATTAATTTTAACTAGCGTAACCCGTTGCTTTGCACCGAGATCAATGAGCTAAAACTAATATAGTAAGTAAATCGTGTACATTAAAAAAATCCCAGAAATAAGCTGTGACATAAACAAAAAAAAAATATTCTGATTTATATTCGGAAAATTAGATCCTATATGGTATCAATAGGTGGCTAAAAATTTTTATTTGTTTATAACTAGAAATTTATAGCTAATATTGATATTAATGTGGAGCAAAAAATATATATACATATATACTGTATATTGGTTATATTAAAATGGTATAAATTATGTTTACAATTTATGTTATTAAACACTTTGAAAAATTCACTATAAAGAATTTTTTAGTCTGACAGTCCTGATAATTCTCGTATAGTAGAAGAACTTTAATATGTTTATATGATCAAATATAGAATATTATTCAAATAAATAGGTTAATGATCACGCCACCTGCCAGTTCGCCGCAGTCATTTCGCAGGCGCAGAGGCGCAGACGAATCACACGTTGCACAATTCAAAAAATATTTATACGGGTTAATCTAAACATAATAGTTACACGACCTTTTTTTATAGATATAGATAGTAATACCTTTTAAGTATTTAATGCAATTATAAATACTAAATCATTGGAAATAAAAAATTGCTCAAAATTTAGTGATCGTCGACGGTCGTAAATTCTGCATATAAAAAAAAATTTAGAACATTCAATTGTATATTAAAAAATTTTAAAATACTTAAAATTTTATTTAAATATGAATAGATATTTCTATTTCCTTTCTTCCATCAAAAAAAAATAAAAGAAATAAAAGACAAATAAAATAAAAATGATGATATAAATAAATAAAAAAAGATAAAATTTCTAAATTTGTGTAACATTATTAGGATGACTTGAATAATTCATTTATCTTGCTGGGGCTGATTTTGGATATCTGAATTAGCTACTGTCATAATAATAATATTTGTCTGTGGAGAATTTATCGTAATACTAAGTGAATTAAGTAAAGGGAAAACATGATTTTGACCAAATTCCTGCGATTGCGGAGGTGAAGCATTATTGGTCATGGGCTGTTGATAATTATGGTCATTGTTTAAAGTGTCGTTAGATATTGACCGTTGATGATTATGGTCAGTTGAATTAATATCATTATTGTCTGAAACGTTGTTCATAGATTGTTGATAGTCAGAAGAAATGTTCGTATTTGTAGGAAAAATATTATCATTATCGTTTGTCCCAGAAAAGCAATTATTGTAGCTACAAGAAGGGTCAATACAATTAATATTTGATGAATGTTCTGCTTGATTAGCAATTCTTTGTGGTAAATTATTATTGAAGTTATTAAATTCATTACTGAATCCAGTAAAATTGGATTCGGAATTATTACTGATGTCGCTTTGTGAAGGATGCATGTTATAGGATAATTTAAAATGAAAATATGAAAGGATAAGATTTTAATTATGGGCGTTTTACAAAATTCGCATACTTGCAGAATTTTAAGGGTTTAAATAAAAAAATGATAACGCAGTTATTGCATAGTGAATTACGATAATAAGGACAAAGATAACACAAATTGATAGTCTAACTTTAACTCAGTGCTGGCACCGACCGAAATTAAGTTTGGTATCACTTTAAAATCAAAATGAATTCTATTATAGTTAAATGATCTCTTAAATTAGGAAATCAATTTGTTGTTCTGTTGGACCTATTGGCCTTCTTTCCTCAGTAATTATTTTTTTTTTTATAAAAACTATCACAACAACCAAAACAATAAGATCCAGACTGACAGATTGATTGATTTGTTACATGAATGATTTAATAAATTTTATATCAATTTTCAATAGTAATGATAAAAGAAAAATTGTTATCTATGCATATTGTAGCCCTTAAAAGAATTACAAATCGGTTTTTGCTTTTTCGTAATTACGTCATTTAGTATTGGTCGCGTGAATACACATATGAAGCAGGAGTTTCCAGTAACAATAATCAGAACCCTTTTATTTGAAAGTTTTTTTTCAAGCTGGAAAGTTGGTTTTAAATTGAACATTGTTGATAAATTTTTGAGGATCTGATATTATAAGATTTTTTAAAAACAATTTTAATTTAAATCTAAAAAAAAAAAAAATTTGAAGCTTTGGCTTATAAGTCAAATAATATCAACTATAATATAATGGAAATAAATATTAAATATATACTACTACTACGTACAGTAGAATCTTCAGGTTAAACAATAAGAAATGGAAATATTAGAATTTATTTATTATTACAAACTTAAAAAAATTTATTTGAGTAACTGTTTGATATTTTTTTTTTATTTAAAAAAATTTAAAGGTATATATATTTAAAAACTTTTTTTAATTCCGCGGAGATTTGATGTTAAAGATAATTTCCTTTTTTCTTTCATAAAAAAAATTTTTATCATTATCTGATCCCTTAATTTTTTTCATTTAAATTAATTTCGAAAATAACATTCCTTACATATCAGGTTTAAACGGGATTTCATTATTCATTAGGAATTTCCTTTTTCTGATTTAATCTCATTCATATAATAAACATAATGAGTGTTATGACCAAACTTTCATAAATCTCTTTTTTTAGTGTTTGATGGTAAATATGAATAATTGAAATCGTTTTATATTTAGAGCGGTAATGAAAAAAAATTTTTTTTTATATAACAGTAATAATAATTAGAATTAAAAGTATAATTAATAATTTACGTGTTCCTTTTATCGAGTTTCTAATTGCATTAATCGATTCAGTATATTTTACCCGAATTTTAAAAAATATACTGTATTTAAGAAACAGTACGCCAGAATTGCTTATTATTATAGATTTTAAGGATAAAAAAGTTTCCATGATTTACCGAGTATTATTATGTGTTAAAAAACAAGCATTATTATGACGGCTTACCAAGTGAATTCTCATAAACAATACGAAATTGGCACTTTCTATTATGGAATTGGCGCAAGCTGCATCATATTTTTTCTAAAAATTTCTACCAATAATATTATTAGTCATTTCTAAAAATCGGTCTCTGAGACGATTGAATTGTAATCGAATAATCTTTACTAATCTAAAATACTATAAGTAATACTTAAAAAGTTTGTTTATAATTGATCTCAGAGATTAAGAACTTTATTGGAATATGCTTAACATCACATCAAACGTACTGTATTTAATTAAAATCATATAATTTGTGTATAAATAATTAACGTATAAGTTAATTTGTGAAACATTGGTGATCTACCAATCTGAATTGTATACGTAAATGTTTGACAAGTTAATTAAATTTATGATGCAGTATCAGATCGTACTATATAACAAACCGATCTTGTGACCGGATAAAAAAATTCTTAAGCTTGTAAATAATATCTCAATTTATAAAAAACGGATACTGTAAATTTATTACCAGAAATCAGAAGTCTATTGGAAGCATTTCAAGCACGAATTAAAACTTAACATTTGAAAATTCACCAAATCAGGAAAATTATCATATGAAATTATTAGAGATAAAACTGATAAGAAAAACCTTCATATCTACAAAAGGATGATATTAGCAAATAATGTTTTTTTATGACAAATAGGACTCATTAATCATTATTGATTCATATAAACGAACTCATCAATCAATTCAACTCCGGAAACATAGAGTACATGATTCTTTATTCTTCCATGAAACCCATTGGAAGTGGAAATGCAGATAATAGCCACCGGATAAAGACAGGAATTTTATATATAAATCTTTTTGTATTATATTTTATATATACAATATACAGTACGTACATGATTATTCTTTATTAAATTAGATTTATATCAAATTCGAATTTATGTTGATTATGTACAATGATGAGAATTTATAGTAAATCATTTTAGACCAATCAAAAAAATGTAAGATTATCATCATCTATTTTTTTTTATGCTTTTCCTTCTCAAAGGTGTAAACATTATATTAGACAAATATATAAAATAGAATAGTACTTATTTTTGACCTAATGGTTTAATCGATCTGATTTATATAATTAATATTGATAGATAATCTGTTTGATTAAACTTGTTGAACTTTCAGAAATGATTGAAAGAAAAAAAAATTAAAAAATTGCCATAATTGATTGTTTGCTTAAACTTAACACGCCTAAGCCGCATCTGTGTACACTAGTAAACCTAAAAAAACCAGCAATACAACAATAATAAAATTACAATCCTTAATAAAAATTTTTTTTTTTAGTTGATTCCGTTATTCCTCTAAATATAATTATCAAGGTGTATGGGTGTAATAGATTAAAATATTTAAAAAATTTTTATGAAATATTTATAAAAGTGTATTATAATAATGTATTTGGTATGACAATGATTAAATGTGTAATTACACTTTAATTATGAAAAAGAATTTTTTTTTCTTTAGAATAATTATTCGAAGTAAATATTTATTTCTTTAGATCTCTTTATTTTTATAATGATGTAATACTTTACTCTTTAAGGACAGATAAAATATCTCGCGTATTATTTTTTTTGTTTGTATTAATATCTCTAAATAAATATATGTTATACTGCATTATTTATTTAGGAAATTCTGTGAGCGGTAACGTGGCCAGTTTGCCAGAATTATCAGTCTTTTCAATGTACATCTCTGCCAGGTTTGTGGCGCATGCATATATAATATACACTTGCACGTGACATCACGTGTGGCTGCATGTTTTTGGTTCACCGGTTGTGATTCAAAATTATTGTGAATCCTTATTTGCCACCGCATACGCCACCAGCTTGGCTAAATTAGATTATGTGGCACGCTATGACAAATAGGAGCGTGACAAACGAAAAACCACACAAAAAAGGGTGCGTGCGATACAGCGTGTATCACTGAGGCAAAGATATACAAATGATCGACTTTAATATGGTGAATCAAATGCGGTGCACTGTAGTAATTCGGGCTTAATTGTGGCTTATATTTTCATTGTTTTTATAACTATTTGAACTATTTGAAAGAGAATGTTTAGACTTAAAAGAATCACAAAAGACGCTTTATTTGTTTTATTTTAAATATATTGCAATCAAAAAATTTTTTATTTATTAACTTATACAATAAACGTAAGTTGACAATTGCTTGACAACTATATTGAAACATTGGTTGACAAAAATGACATTCAAGGTAATCTTCAATCATAAAAAAAACAATATAAAGTGTAATATAAAGAAAAGAATACTTTTTCTTTGTCGACATTGAACAATAAAGAACTTGAAGTCATTCTTTCAACACGAGGTAATAAGCATTGTAATAAGAATTCGAATTAATTAAATTACGTATCCAATCAAATTATTACATAGCGTTCCAAATTTTGATCAATGAATTTAATGAAAGTGTTATACTGTACGTTAACGCAAATTAAATTGTTCTCGTATAGTAAGAATCAATAATGATATTCCTTATTAAGAAGGTATGGTTATGATTGATTATCCGTTGAATTTTATCTCAAAAAAATTATGCATCACTAAATTTTCAGAGGTCCGATGACCATTGCAGATCAAAAATGTAAAATTTACGTTAAGAATTTAACGTAAATTTGACGTTCAAAGTGTTTAATTACTGTCAGATGACAAGCACATTCATTGGACGGTATGTTTGTCATGCTTATAAACAGTAATTGGACGTCGTCGTTTTATAACAGGTAAGGTGTAGATCTTTTTTAAAAAATTATATATATTTGTTTTTTTTTATTGGTTAAATAAAATTATTTAGTAAATAATTTTTAAAAAAAAAACAGTCTAGTTGTTGGAATGTGAGATAATTGTGATTTGTGAGATATATTATTAAAGAGATATCTGGTTCGATTCCTTATATAAACAAAAAAAAAAGGAATTTTTTATTTATTAATCAAATAAAATTTTCCGTCAGTATTACGTTCTGTCCATTGATGGTTATCGGACCTTCTAGTGATGTAATTTAATGATGAAAAACAATAATTTATAAAGTTTATACAAAATTGTCGCAATTTAGAGTTTTTTAAATAACTCTACCGAATCTTTTTTAAAGAAGGAATATATTAAAAAATTTTTTACACAAAAAAAAGCGTCCAAAGATACTTTTCACGCAAAATTTTCAGTAAAAATAATATAATAAAGAATTAAAAATTAAAAAACATAATACGAAAAGAAAATTTTAACAAATCTAGCCACAGCCCACAGGTCACAGCACAGCCACTTTGTAAAGGTTACGCTAGGTTGGCAAATCATTAGGTGTTTTTTTATTTTCTTTTTTTAGTTTTTTTTCGATTACTTAAAATTATTTAAATTTAATTAATTTATTTATTAAAAACAGTTTTTTTTCTTTTAGGTTTGATAAAATATTTAATATAAATTAATTAATTTCTAGTTGAAATTATGACTGACGGCTGCGCATCAGCTTCTTCTAGTTATAAAAACAATATAAAATTTTTTAAAGAACTCGTCACCATACAATCACACATAATTTAGGAATACTGTATATACAGTATTTCGGATTTTTTTTTTTGAAATATCACATTAAAATTATTTTCTTCCTTTCTTTTTTTTTTATTTATCTTTATAAGTAAAAGAGTAAATCATTATTTAGAGAATTAAGAGAAAAAGGCAATAATGCGTTTATTTTTGGTAATCAGTATACTTTAATCAACATTGCTTGGATAAAATTATATAATAACAGATAAACTAAATCGGGGAAATGCAATTGTTTTATTACTTTTTAAAAAATGAAACCTGCTTAAACTTGATCCTTAAATCCTTTAAGGGATGTTATTTTCAAATTAAAAAAA
The DNA here is from genome assembly GCA_003550305.1 of Glomus cerebriforme. Lineage (NCBI taxonomy): Eukaryota > Fungi > Glomeromycota > Glomeromycetes > Glomerales > Glomeraceae > Glomus > Glomus cerebriforme. Next base: position 148,886 of record QKYT01000010.1, on the reverse strand, counting down.
AAATTGGGAATCAAATAATGATATCGTAAATAAAAAATTTTTTTATGAAAGAAAAAAGGAAATTATTTTTATGTCAAATATTTGCGGAATTAAAAATATATACCTTAAAATTTTTTTAAATGAAAAATATCAAACAGTTAATCAAATAATTTTTTTTAAAAGTTTGTAACAATAAATAAATTCTAATATAAGCAATTTTTCTCTTTACTGACTTTACGCGTGAATAATTGATTTTTAATTCGCAATTTAATAAATAATAAAAAGAAATAATAGTGTGACTATGAAAAGAAGATATAAACTTCTTTTTTTTTTTTTATTAGTAGGTTGACTGTGCGTGATTTTTTCCTTGAAGGATATTATCTCAAATGGAAGTAACAAGTTTATTTTCATAACGGATGTTTCGGGAATAGTTAAATACTCGAGATATTTGAGAGATTTTGTTGTATCTATCATATGATAATCTAAAATTATTTAAAAAAAAAATTTTTTTATTTGTACTTTGTACTATGATGGCTTATGTGTTAATTATACTGAATATTTTGTTTTTTTTTTCATTATTCAAAAATAAGATCGTTCGTTCCCTTTATTTCAATAACTTAGTAAAAATTCAATATTTATGAGAAATTAAATTTTTTTTTTTAAATCGGCTTGAAATCAAAATTAAAATTGACAATTCAGTTATACCTTATATGTATGACAATTAAATAGTCTGTTATTGAGCAGTTTGGAATTTTAATAATTTGAAGGGATAAATTGATTTTTATCTTAAAACACGCTTTTTTTAACAATGAAGATTGCTTCTTGTATATATAAGTTAGACAAACTTTCTATCTCATAAACTTTTATCTTTCAGTTTACGTTGCAACATTAAATTCCACGAAAATATTTTGCCGATTGAATTGATTTTCTGTCAAAGTTAATTCTGTTTTTGTATTGTGACAATCTTGGAGAATATATGATTTGGAATTACATAACAAACACACAACAAATATACAAAGGATATTGATATATAGACACCTGTAAATATTGTTTCGTACCAACACAATTTCTAATCCCATAAGAATGATGAATATCATCTCATCAAAAGGTAAAGGATGTATATTTTGTACCATGAACGATGAAGACACTATAATCTATGAAAAAAACAATTAAAAATAAATAAAATAAGTTATTAAATGCTTAATCCTCCATAATGAGTATATTAAAAAATTATATTGGAAAGTTATTGAAAATATATTTAAGCCAAACTTACCAAATATTCTCCACATCTCATAATCTCACTGTTATCAGTACAAGATTGATTTAATACGGGTTGAGAGTTTGACTTTGAAGTACAGTACATTATCGCCAAAGAAATGTACTTATTCTGTTTATAAAATATTGATTAATCAATAAATAACTTAACAAGACATCTTACTGTCTAAATAAAACAGTGAATTCTGTAGCGTAAAAATTTCCCTTGAAATCAGACGGTAAAGCCAACATATGATTATAATGAAACCATGGTACTAAATTCTGCTGTTTCTACTAGAAATTGACCATGTCGACTAACCCCACCACCAGCATCTCCGCTGTCATTACAGCTGAATCTATTAAATGATCTAATTTACAACATTTCCGTTCTTTATTTTCTGATGTGACATTGGATGGAGTAGAATGATATATCGGAATTGATGATACATGTTATTGTATTTTTGATCCAATAATATCACGAGGTGGAAATCCTAAATAGTAATAAATCTATCAAGAAATTCTTTTGCAATAATTTGATTAAGAAAGTAATTTCTTTCTTTAACGTAACGTAATAAAAAATCTTATTATAGAAAAATTTATTGCTTGACAAATGTTATTCATTAAATTAATAATAATAATAATAAAATAATTAACTAAATGTTTATAATTCATAAATATAAATTTTTTAATAAACATGAACTACGGTATTTACCAATTTCATTTTGGTAAGAATTTTTGGTAATAAAAAATCGAGATCTTTATTTATAATTTTTTGATGTGCTGCAAAGAAGTGTGTAACGACACACCACAGAAATTTTTTATAATTTACCATTTGCGTACGTAGTATACTGTGCATTACAAAAAAACTTCAATAATATTCAATCTAAAAAAAAATAAATCTAATAACCTTATCACCATTTTGAGAGCAATAATCTTGAATAAGTCTAGAGAATTTCTGCCATTGGTATAGGACCCAGAAATATATATATAGGGGAGGTTGAACCAACGCATTTTTTCAGGGCCGGTATTATGATAATGTCAGTCAGTTACTATAATAAGTAATAAAATTCTGAATGGATTATAAAAAATTGTCTAAAAAAGGAAAGATTTAAACCTTACTTGAAAATTTTCTTAATTTCGGGTTGTTCGTGATAAAATATATACTATTTAACTAGTAGACCCATGTAATAATCTAAATTTAAATGTCCATGAAGACTTACTTGAATGTACTGTACACTGTACATACAGTATATCATGTATAAAATGTTGGTAATGGTAAATTTTTTTTTTACATTTATACTAATAAAATAGGCTGATCGCTGATACAGTAGTAATACCGATAATATTTTATACCCTCTTTGTGACAATAAGAGATTTAAAATTATCTTGGCCTCAAAATACATTTTTTTCATGTCCATTTTATGCACTTTTGTGAATTAATAAATAGAAAAAAAAAATGATTTATTTACATATGAAAAAGCTTAATCAATATCACGTGTTCTATATATACGAGTTTGAGACAATTGAATCGACAGATAAATTTAGAATACTCCGTAAATCCACCCATATCTTTTGTATAAATATGAATATCAGAATAATTTATTATTATTTTTTATTGAATCCAATATTATAAATATTTTTTTTTTAATGTAAACAATGCTAACATCCGACATCACTGAAATTTTAAGCCATAGGATAGTGTTATTGGGAATCTTAACCCAGTTCCAGAGAGTATAAGATTTTATCCTATTCCCCATGTGATAGTGGCGTGACAGGTCAAACAAAACTGGCTTTTATTGAATAAGCAAAGTTGTTTAACAGATATGAAAATATTTAGATATTAATTTATTAATTTTCATCATGTTTTCATAACCTAAACTGACCTTTGTTAAATAAATAGAGTTGTTAAACAGGTATAAAAATACTCAGATATATTAAATAACTCAAATATTTTAATATTTTATATGGATGAATTAAATTTTAAAAGTTTTCTATGAAGATTTTTGTATTTGTTTATTAAATTTAATAATTAATGGATATTGTACGGTGTGCATTTATATAGGTTAATGTCACGAAGTGACATTAACCAATGAAATACCACCGTACAATATCTATNTTATCGTACGGCTAATGCAGATCATGCTTTATAAAAGTCTATTAAAGGTTATTTAACAATAAACTTTTTACTNCCTATCATATTTCTTTTTTACATGTTTCTTTTATTGTTTCAAATAAATTTTCTTTATTATTACTCTTTAANATNCNACGCGAAAATAGCAGAATTTATGAAAAAAACTTTAATAAGTTTACAGTATTATATAAAATATTATAGTAAATTTTATTTATACAAATTATCTTTATAATTTTCTAAATAACAAGAAATTGATTCTAACTTAGAAATTATTATGAATACAAATAATTTAGTTAATTTGATAAATAGTGGGATTTTAAAACAAGTTAGTTTGAAAATTATACCCCTATTGAAAGATAAAAATAATTGAAAAAATCGTAGATTATTATATAATTAAGCTATAAATTAATATTGCAGATGCTTAAATTCTTAATATTTTATTAATATATCAATATTGTACACAAATAGTTCAATATTGTACACAAACAAATCAATATTGTACTCAAACAAATCAATATTGTACTCAAACAAATCAATATTGTACTCAAATAAACTTTTGATCTTCAATATTGTACAATGATTAAAATATAGGTCAAATAAAATCAGCATGATCCTATAGGGCCATGCAATAATATACATATAAATCATTTTGTAATAAACAAAGAAAGATACGTTACACAAATTTTTGATTGTTCTGTTACAAAGGGGGCACAGGATAAAAATAATGCAAGGATCCCCAATTTTATTACCTAAAAAAATCTAAAAAAATGTAAAAAGAAGAAAAAAAATGCATGGCGAATTTCAGAATTTTTATATAAGGGAAAAAAGGAGCCCTCCGAAATAATGAATTAACCTTTTCTGGACATAGTGTGTGTTAGTGCGTCAATTCGGATATCATTGTTGTTATACTTTGTTACTATAAAATGATTTTCGATCAACCTATAAAAAAAAAATTTATTTAAATGGCCAATTGGCCACTTGGCCTTTAAAACTGGAAATGATCAACATAATTTTTATGAAATAGATGTGAGAAAATGGCTTAATTATGTCATAAAAATATCGGAAGTATCAGTTGAATCTCCTTTTTTTCAGTTATTAAATTGGAAAATTTGAACTTTATTATTCATTCCGTAATTTATGATAATGTGACCATTCATTTAAAAAATAAATATAAAAGCGCCTGATTGAAGCCTGATTAAAAGAAAGAAAAAAAATGGCTTTTCAAAGAAGACAGAATCAACTTAGAAGACAACGAAATTTAAATCGAATATATCGAAGATATATTCGAGTTAATATAAATAATGGCACATTAAGACTTATTGCGAATATTCCTCAACAAACTATGAACGACCCATTGATAGCTCAATTTTTCAATGGATTTTCTTTCCCTTAAATAAATTAACATTTAATTTTTCCAGCTCAAAATCTGGTGATGTAAAATATATACATCTTATATTAGTAAAGTATTTTCACTATACTAATAATGACATAGATAAATTTAAAAATAAGATATTTCGTATAAGCAATATATTGATAAAATATCAAAACATCGATTTTTATATTATGTAAGACAATTGTAAGACTTTTTTATTTTTTAAATTATAGTCAAATCAAAAAAAAAGTAGTAAAAATACACTATATACAATACATTATTTTCATTAAGAACATCATTATTATTTTTTTAAAATTAACACATTAATAGTACTTATTATAATAATATGCAAATTAAAGGTTAATTATTGAGTCATATCGGAACGCGTAATAAAGTTTTCCGAAATTTTCCAATTTAATTTTTTTTATGGCAGAAAAATTCACACCACTTATTTAATTACGGTATTTTTCCTGTACGCAACGCCATACTAATTTCTTAACATAAAGTAAAAAGAGTTATTCTTTCTTTCGTTCTTATGCATAAATAGTAAATAATAATAAAAAATCGATACAATTAAGTTTCTTGTACTTATATGCACTTACAAAGTACAAACCATCATTGATTTTTTTTATCTTGTTGTATCTTGCTACGTATATTGCATATTAAGAGTTGCGGCAGTTGAAACAGGAATAGAAATTGAATAGAAATTTTAATTTAACAATCTAATAAACTATCAAACTATAAAAATGCTTATAATAGTGTGTTAAACTAGCTGATTGGAGTGTATTACTTATATTATACTTTTTACGCCAAAGAACCTTCTAAAATTAATGATTTTTATACTGAATAAAGTGCCGAATATATTTATCATAATTGAAAAAGATGATTTAATGTTTAATTAATTGAATCGTTGCAATTAATTCGGAGTAACTTATTTACGCGTTCCGTTATTTGCCGATTCAGAAAATAATGACGCGCGTCATTATTTCCTTTTTGAATTTTTTTATATCTTATATTTGTTAATTTCGGAGTCGTTATATAATAATGAATTGACTAATGCACTTGTTAAAAATCCTTAAGTCATCAGGTGATTAATGGATGTATTATGATATATTCGTTAGAGCCTTAAGATAAATTTACTTTCAGGTTTAAGGTTATTCTTCGGAGACGACCAAGAGTACAAAGAAGATTACGGACACTATTTTTGAAAACATCACGCAAACTAATTTTATCGGTTGATATGGATATTATTAATTTTTTATTTATTTTATAATAAAAAATTTTATATGAAAAATACAAAAAAAACTTGACTGTATTCGGTGCTTTATTTTCATTAATATTAGAAGATTCTTTGGCGTAAAAAAATAAGTAATACAAGTAATTTCTAGTAAACATTTAGTTTAACACGTCAGACAAGTTTAACAAATCAATTTTTTTGTCCAAGCAACCAACCGATTTATTATATTATTAAATTTAAAGATTTTAATTGTGTTCTTTCTAAATTTAAAAAAATTACAGTTCTATTAGATAATGTTATTATTATTTTCTTTTTTTGTAAACTGAAACGATAGTGATTGATAGCAGCTGCATTTTTATATTATAAAATTCAAATATGGACAGTTTCACGTGACAAATAAGCGTGCTTAAGTCACGTAACTGGTAAGTGAAAAAAATTCTGAGTATATTACCGAACTAGATCGTTATGTAATAAACAATTAGCTATCCAAGTCAGCCTTGAAACATAGATGAATTTTATAATATTTTAAACATACTGTATATGATTGATACGAATTTTTAATTACTAGTAAACTATAATATACTTTATGGTTGCATAGTTTTCGACATTAGCGTATAATCAATCATATCCATATCTTAAGTACCTTCTTAATAAGGAATGTGCATTATTGATTCTTACTTTATGAAACAATTTAATTTGCCGTTAACATACAGTATAACACTTTCATTAAATTCATTGGTGGCGCATGCATACTGTATTGTCGACTCACCCGGATCTTTCATAACCAGGATTTTTTTTTAGAAAAACTCTGTATTTCACTCCACATGAAATCACTAAGTTATACCCACCCATCTAAGTGTGACTTATGATAAGAAAAAATTTCCCGGAAAAAAATTGAACAGTAATTTCACGGTTACGTACTTTCAATATTACAGAGAAATTATGGTTTTTTTTATCATAAGTGCGGCGGGGTTTTGTAATATCTGATGATCATCATAATTTACTAGTGATGTCATAATCTACCAGTGACAATATAATCTACTAGTGATACTTATAATCTACCGGTGACATTATAACCTGTGATATCGTCATGGACTCATAAAGTCATGAGGCGACGCTTGGCAACTTGTTCTCTTTATAGATTCCCTTAAAAATTCATTTTTTTTTTATTGTAATTATTGTTTATGGAATGTCATTGTTAAAAAAGCGTTTCAAAAAATTAAATGATTTTTATTGCGCATTTGTACAACAGTACACAAGAATTCTTGTCGTACTAACTTAAAAAAAAAAAAAAAAAAATAGTATAGTTTTAAAAATTTAAATAATAGATATGTTAAATAAATGTTTTGATATCAATCTGAAAATTTTTACTTAAAAAAAAAGTGTAAAAATCAAATTTTCATGTTTTCCTCAAAAACTATCTAAACAACTCTTCTAACCTTAGAAACCCCTTTTCTATTCACAAATTTATACATACTAATAGTGTTTATAATATGATTAGGTTAATATATTAGTCGAAAATTCAAATAAAGTAAAAAATTTTCATGTGCGGTGACGATCACCGCCGGTGACATTTAGCAAAATCCTAATTCGAGTATCATTAAATCTAATAAATTTAAATGTCTATTGATAGATTTACCACGCATGTAGTAAATATAGCACAACCCAGTAATTTATGCAAATCTGTACAAAAAAGAATAGAGGACTTTCAGACTTTCAAATATTATAATGGCCTTGTTTTAGAATTTCAAATCTGGAGACGGTGTTATGTCAATGTCTCAATGTCAAAAGCTTCAGAGAGATCATTGTACATATATCCAACACGTGAGTTTAACCAAATCAAATACTTTAAATATCTTATCACAAATTAGCCAATTAAATTCTTCGCTATAATCTTATAACGAATTTGAGGTAAAACTCAGAGGTTTCATTAAATTGTGAGTTGACTCTGTATATTATATTGTTATATTCAATACTTTGATAGGGACGGGCTATTTTGATTGCCCTTATCCAAAAAAAACCATTTTAATCAATCATCTGCTCTATTATATAACTATAATATTAGTTTCTCACTTGTTTGATAAATTTGTTTTTTTTTACTTTTAATTTCGTAGTGAATAGCCCTTCATTTCTAATAGTTTTTTTAAAAAATGTAAAGAATCCGTGGCCAAAAGTTCGTGAATTCACGTGATTTGTTTCTGCGAAGTGGTAATCATTGCAAAATATTTGTCGGGGGATCTTATCCTGACCAGGGGTCTAAGACTTATCCTAGACCCCCAACAGCCTCATCAGGCTCATCGACTTCACATCACTACAGTAAGAGTACCTGTCATAAGATTAAAAGAATTTAGAACATTCAATTGTATATAAAAATTATTATNGTCTATCATTTGTTAAAATAATAATATTTTATTTAAATATCATACAACAGTTTATATAAAAAATAAAAGAAAATAAAGAAAATAAAAAAAAAATAAATTCCTATATTTTGTGTAACATTATGTCTTAAATACAGTAATTCATTTATCTTGCTGGGGCTGATTTCGAATATCTGAATTAGTCGCCGGCATAATAATAATAGTTGCCTGAGGAGAATTTATTGTAATATTAAATGAACCAAGTAAATGGAAGACATTAGGATTTTGATCAATGTATTGCGATTGTGGTGAAGCATTATTAGTCATGGGTTGCTGATAAGTATGGTCATTGTTTGGAGCGTCATTAGATAATGGCTGTTGATGATTATGATCAGATGAATTAATAANATTATTGCCCGAAATGCCATTCATGGATTGTTGATAGTCAGA
>QKYT01000010.1:123667-139951 GCA_003550305.1 Glomus cerebriforme | reverse complement strand
GTTTTACAAAATTCACATACTTGCAAAATTTTTATGGGTTTAAATAAAAAAAATTTTGATAGTTGCATATATCGGACAAAGATAACACATTGATGGTCCAACTCTAACTCAGGGCTGGCCCCGGTCAGGTTTGGTACCACTTTCAAAGTAAAATAAAGTAAAATGAATTCTATTATAGTTAAATGATATTTTAAATTAGGAAATCAATTTTGTCGCTCTGCGAAACTTCTTTTCTCATTGGTAAAAAAAAAAAATAATGATATTGCTCGGCGTTTAATAGGGGAACATATGATATAATTGTTAAACAAAATTCATCCGCAAAAATCAATGTTTTCGTTAAATAAACTTTAGGAAACTTTGATAGGCGGACTTCACCGAAAATGTTGATCAGTTTACTCGTTTAGATTTTCACTTGAATATCCTTACTGGCGAAAATTTACATGAGTGATTTTAAAATTTTAAATCATAAATTTCTTTTTTATTTAAAAATGGTTTTATGTTTTTTTTTACAATAAATTTTATAATATAAAATTTAATGCATATAGTCACGTGAATACACATGCAAATAATTAATCTTTGATCGTTATGATTCGGATTTTTGATCGAAATCCTACAGTTATAGTAAATTACTCTACTACCAGAAATCAGAAAGTTTATTGGAAGCGTTTCAAGTAAGAATTAAAATTTGACATTGAATTCCATCAAATCAGAAATAATTTATTTCGTTGAAATTGGATATTTTTGAAAAAAGGAAGAAGTAATGACGCACGTATTTGTTTTGTGGCCAATTTTTAACAAATGAAATCAGAGTTTGAAAACGCCAACGGAAGATACATTATAAGTTTTTATCTTTAGAAATATTACAATTTCAAAAAATTATTTTACATCTGATAATATATTTGGTGTTACAAATTAATTTTAGATTTTTGGCGTAAAAAAAACAAATTAAAAATTCACAGAAATATATGTATACATCTGAAACTTACATAAAAGTAAATAGTTGAAAGAAATTATTTTAACGCCAATTAAGAATTATTTTGAGTAACAAAAAAATTTTAATAGGTGGTTTATGGGGTCACTAGACATCATGCTATATAACCATTTAAAAAGTTTTTTTTATTTATATTTATATTAAATCAATAAGTTATAAATTAAAATTTAGTTAACCAAATAAAGGAGAAAACATTCTATGAGAAATGTCAAAAAGAACGTTATGCATAAATTTATCGATTTATAATAAATAAAGATCGGTCATGTCTATTTTTTTTTATGCGCGTAAACTACTAAAAATTGGACAGTCGCAGTTTGTGGCACGCCATGTAATACTCACGTGCACTCACTATTTTAAAGAAATATGAACAATATGGACAATTGTAGTTAAATTTATAAAATAAGCAAAGCACATTTATATAGTTAATTAAAATAAATGCACAGAAAAAAAATAGGGTTGAAAAATATTCATATAATCAAGTTTATATTGTGATGAATGTTATATCATCACGGTTGCGAAGTTTACTGATATCACGTGATAAAATGTGAATTTTTGAAAAATTATACATTTGCCCAGTAGGGACAATGAAAAATTATATTTTAATTATGGCTTTCATTAAGTTTCCTAAAAATCTACTCTTTTTTATTATTATGGATGATTTCTTAACGCAGTATTAAAAGTATCATCCATAAATTAATGAAATTAAAACTGTGTCACGTGTTTATTTATAAAAGTCCTTTAATCCGTTTACGAAATATTATTCAAATGGATAGATAATCAGTCGCACTCTAATTGCTATTATTAATTAGGAAATAAATCGAGTTGTTAATACAATGAAATGTATTGTTTAAAAGTTTGTGGCAGAAATTATAAAGAAAAAAATTTTTTTATCATAATTTCTTATTTGCGAGAAAAATACGAGCAAAAATTTTGAAAAAAAATTAGAACAAAAAAGGTAACCATTAAAGTAACTTTAATAGACTATTTTAAAGTACAGTTTCAAATTTCAATTGGCCAAACAATTGAGCATGCCCATTAACTTTTATATCGTTTTACGCCGTGATTTTTTTGAGCAAAACTTGAAAGGATGACAATGAAAATGTATGCTGTCGTATCTTCTTTTTCAATCATAATCTTTTATTAGTCAGCATCATGAGAATAAGTATATTATTAATTTCAAAGATAGGCCATATGTTATGATAGCATCATCACTAAGATTACAGTTTATTTACGATCAACATTACGAATTTCCTAATCATAATTCATTCAGGATAACGGAGATAAATGAAAAAATAAACATTAAAAGATTAAAATTATAATCAATAGATGCATTAATGTACGACAAAAAATTTTTTACAATATGTAAAAAAAAATCTTCCGGATAATATTAACTATTTCCAATATACCTTTTGATTATTCACGAAAATTAACGTAACGTCTACTGTACATATTTCTTTGTTTTTTTAACCGTTAGAATTTCAAATTTTATTTGAATCACATGATTGAGAAGAAAACGTATGCCATACGTGGAACATTATAAAGTTTTCTCAATTAAACCAAGACAAGCTTCTTTTTACTGTCTCTGTAGATTTGAACTTATCTCCGTAAAATGAGATTATTATTGTTAAATATTAAATTTAAAGAACGCCAACGGACTTATACATTTATTTCCTATTTGAAATTTTTTTTTTTATATTGAACAACTGCTACATCATATAAAGAAATAAAAAACCTTTTTTTAGAGTAACAAATATTTTAAACCTTGTTGTAAAAAAAATATACGCATGTTTATATAAATTTCAGTTATAAATTTTCGGATAAAAAGATTTTTCATAAAAAAAATTTTTTTATACTGTTTTAGTTTTATTTTGATCTCCGCATAAGCCGAAAATATTGACTTTTGCGTAGGTAAATTGCTAATCTGTGCACAACAAATTTTCGATCTCTGCATAGCATATCCGTATTGTCAATAAAAAAAAATCAAAATTATTTAGGCTTCAAAGCTCGGCTCAAACGAGCTGAGCTCAATTGACTGCAAGCCGCGGCTCGGCTCGACATGATATCGATCCGGCTTAGCTCTCCTTTCAATAAAAGCTTTTTGGGGTGCATCATGGAATGATTTAAAAGCTAATCATTATAACTTTGATAATAATACATTCAAAGGAAGTTTTTGTTAGGAATAAAGTCCGTTATTATTAATTATTGGCTAATTGCATGTTTGAAGCTGTTCATTATTTCATGTATGATAATTTTCCGAAAATCGATAGGATCATATAAAAAAAGCATAAAAAGCTACCCATCGGCCTGAATCGGCCCATTACAATAATGCCTTAAGACAGTACCAACGATACTTTCCTAATTTAGGCCGATGGGTTGATTTGGGACACACAAATATTCAAAACAAAATACGGATAGAACAAAAAGTAATCCGAAACGATAAAAATATTAAATGGGAGCCATTTGTATTATTTTTGGGGGAAGTTTCTCAAAAATGAAAATTGTGTCCTTGTTTTTCAAAGCAATCTCAAAAACTGTTATGCTCGAGCTACGAAAGTTAAGACGACTTAATAGTAATAAATTCTCGGATTTGTGGACTATACAGTATTTTTTGTTTTTATTTTTTTTTTTTTTGACTTTTTTTTTTATTCTGAAAGAAGTGAGAAATTTTTTTTTAAAACAATTTAATGTAATAAGTGGTTCTGATGAAAGATTTTCGGAAAGAAATTTATATAGCATTATTTGTATGTAACACAAATTAAAAACTTTTAAAAGTCAAAGTAAATAAACATAAAGAGAAAGTTTAAAGAAAATTAATTAAAAGTGACACGTGTACAATGTCAAATTTTAAATATTCTTGGCCCATTCCATGATTAGAATCATTAAACATAATAATCATGATATAAAAAGAATCTATAAATGAGTATAAATTTATTTAGTAAAAGATAAAAAAAGGAAAAAACAATACATTTACTTATAAAGAATGCTCAAATTTACGTTATTTATCAATGAATTCCTTTTATCCACGATCTTCTATTAAAAATTGTCTATATTAATAGTATTAATAGGATAGGATAATTACTACCTATCACAAGTGTGATGTTTTTTTAACCCGCATTTGAATCTTCAGTATTACTTTAATAATTATGTAATATTTAAATTATTGCATTAATCAATAAAATAATTTAAAGGGTTCGTTAACATTGATTCAATTTTTAAATTTGAAATACATTTTTAAAACAATTTACTTTATTATCATAGTTAATTTAGTTAAATTTTCATGCAGAAATTTATCAAAAAATGTTCTATTCAAATTACAATATTAAAATGGACCTCTTACATTTTCTGTCATAGCAGTTCTAACAAATTGAAATTAATGGAAATATTAACAATATCTAAACACTCATATAAGGGTTGGCAAATTCGGCCAATAATTTTTTGAAGAAATAAAACATGTTGAGGTTTCTTTTCTCTCAACATATTCGTTATCTCATTAACAGTTAATCGAATATCAATTGGAAAATATGTAGGTTTTATTTGTAAACCTTCATTGCTTCCTCATAATTAATTAGTTATGAAATTATTAAGATTATAATATAAATAATTATTAATATATAAACCTGTAAATATTATTGAATTATTTGAATTGTTCCCCCATTTTCTGATAAAATTGATGGCTGCTCCACTACGTAATGATGGATGACCTGCAAAGACAACACATGGTTCTTGATATTTTTCCTGCAGTGATCTATCAGCCCTAGTTGCATAGTATAATGATAATTGCTCAATCATATCTTGATGAGGCATCGGATTATCTAGTAAATACATTTTTTGCTGTCTTTCGGTACACATCCTAATGATACAAATAAATAAATATAATTATTTAGTAAAAGAACTTTTTATTTACTAATAATTAATTAATAAATTAATTTTTATATACCATTCTCCACATATATTAGAATATTTTGAGCGATTCTTCAGCTATAGGAGATATTGCATAAAATGGAATAACATGTAATCCCATAGTTCTTATGTGTTGATTCAAAAAATCTATTATATCAAAATAATTCCATTCATAGTATAAGGAAATAAAACATTTCCTTTATTCTTTAAAGTATTGGCTAAATTAAAAACATATTGTTAGTTATTGATATTAAAACATTATATGATTAAAAATTTTATTATTCAATTTCCATAAGAGTGTTTTCAAATCTAACTCCATCCTTATCACGCAAGTCGCTAAGAATGATAACATCAGCATTATTGGATACCGTCTCATCAAAAGGTAAAGGATGTGTATTTTGTACCGTGGATGATGAATACACTATAGTAAAGAAAAAAAAAAGCATAGAATTTTTTTTCGTTAAAAAAACAATAAAATAAAAATTCTAAAATAGTCAAATACCTTTCTCTTCCACAATCAATCATCCAATTAGCACTACCAAGACAATAACGAACTATATGCAGTAACTTCGAGTTCATATAAATTCTACTGAGTATGTTAGAAATTGTGTTTGAAAATTATTGAAAATATATGTAATAAATGAAACTTACTAAGTGTTCTCCAAATCTTACAGGTCTCACTTTATCAGTACAAGATTGAATGTCTGCTATTGAATATAAAGATCTCGCAACTTTTCTATCTGTATTGACACCAGTAAAAATATTTGTAAACCCAGGTTGTGAATGAGTTCGACTTTAAAGTGCACTATCACCAAAGAAATGTACTAGTTCTTTCATCATTTGTCTATAAAAAGAAATTTAATTAATCAATAAATAATTTCAAATAATTATATTTAATAAGAACATTTACCGTCCAAATAATACTGTGGGTTCTGTAGCATAAATTTTTCCCTTGAAATCAGTATACTCAGTAACGTAAGGTAAAGCCAACATATTATTATAATTTGTAATAAATATGAAATCTATGCTATTCCAATCGATGCTACTAAATTCTGGTGTTTCCACTAGAAATTGACCACGTCTACGACCTCCACCACCAGCACCTCCACTACCATCACNAGCTGAATCTATTAAATGGTCTAATTTACGACGTTTTCTATCATGTTCTTTATTTTCTGATATGACGTTGGATGGAGTAGCATCATTTAAANATGATGTATGATCAGAGTGATCTGATATGTTGGAAGAGACTTCTACAACAACTGATATATGTTGTTGTGGTTTTAATCCAATAATATCACGAGGTGGAAATTCTAAAAAATAGAAAGTATCTAAACCACAATCAATCAAGAAGTTCATTTGCATCAATTTGATTAAGAAGCAATTTCTTCTTAAGTTACGGCTTAACGGAAGCTACATATTAATAACAAAAAAAAATAATCAACTGAATTTGTATAATTAATAATATAAGATAAATTTTTTAAATAAACATGAACGTTATTTNCCAATTTCATTCTTGGTACAATTATGTAATATGAAGAATTAAAAATTTTAAATCGAGATGAGTCTTTATTTATAATTTTTAGTGTGTGGCAAAAGCGTTGTGTAACGGCATACCACAAAAAATCTTTTACTAAAGCGGTGTAGTATCCCGTGATTTAAAAATGAAGCGTGTGCTGCGGGTGACAAATATTTTGCAATGATCACGTGATAACTCGCAGAAATAAATCACATGAATCCACGAACCTTTTTTTTAAAAAAAACTATTAGAAATGAAGGGCTATTCACTGCGAAATTAAAAGTAAAAAAAAAAATTTATCAAACAAGTGAGAAACTAATATTAGGCCAGGCAAAAAAAAATTAGATTCTCGTGACCCGGCCGTGTCAGTTTTTGAAAAATTTTTTTATAGTAAAAAATTTTTTTCACATGATTTTAAGTGAGATAAAAATTGTGTTACAAAAAGCCAACATGCATTACCTCAAATTCATTATAAGATTATAGCGAAGAATTTAATTGGCTAATTTGTGATATCGAGATATTTAAGTATTTGATGTAATGAATCTAAATAAGGAAAAAATATCGAGGTATGCATTTATTTATTTATACATTGATTTTTTTTTGTAACCTAAATTTTCCTTAAATGTATAAAATTTTGTCCATCCACATAATGCGTTTATGATGGATCATCTATTTAATTTTTGTATAAATACCATCTCAATTCGAATAGTTCTCTTTATCTTGACCCCTCACCTTCAGCTTCATTATATAAAAATGCCATTAAATAATCATAGGAATATGCTTATTCCCTCTATTAATTTTAATCGTATTACTCGTCGTAGACTTCATCAAAGAAACATTAATAGAAGGAATCGACGACGTCAAAGTCGTAGAATAATTAATAGAATACCGATTAATAATGCAAACATATTAAGTCAAATTGCACAACTACCATTACAGATAACGAATGATCCATTTGCAAATCAAATTTTTAATGGATCTTCTTTCTATTAAACTATTGTAAAAATTAGGTAAGTATTGTATGTATATTTTATGATTATAACCAATATTAATTTTTTAATTATTCTTTTTAGTACATTTTAAAGATTTTAACCGTACATACCGGAATATTACGTATTTGGATCATTCATTCATTTATTTATTTAATAAATTTTTTTTGTTAAAATTTTCATATTTAAAAATTCATTTGAAACGATTGACTTTTTTTTTATGAATCTCAGCTGATCATAACATTTTTTTTTTAAAAAAAAAACTTTAATCTTTCAGTATCCAGAATTAATTTTACATGTATTAAAAGATATTGTTTTTCGAAACAACTTTAATTATATTTTTTATTTTTTCATTAATATATCAATTTTAAATTTTTATATACAGTTATATAAAATACTGATTGCTCAATAAAAAGTTAATTCTCTATTTATGGAATAAAACGATAATTCAATTTCAAAATAAATTTACTAAAAAAATATCATTACTTGTAAATATTAACATTATTTCACGCAATAATTATAATGCGATGATTTTTTTTATTACCATCGTCCAAATTTGGTCTGTAACTATATAACTTTTTTATTTTTATTAATGCCTTAAGAAGGTTGGGTAGCATTAGTCAACTGATGCACAGTTGACAAAATTAATTCATCTAAGTCATTTACGCCTTACTATTTTTGTTCAACAAATCGATAACTATATATAGTCAGTAGTTTAACTGTTGTGGTTTTATAAGAATCAAATGACATTATACTGACATTATTTAATTAAGATTCATTTCTTTTTAAAAAAATTTCTGCTATAAAGAAAATAATAAATGAAATAAAATAAAAAAAATGGTTTTCAATGGAGTCTTGATTAAGGAATACTCGCTACAAAATTTTTACGCATGTTTAGACAATAAAAAATTTCTTTCAATTGTGATTATAACATATCTGGTAAGGCCAGGCAAAAAGATTTGGATTCTCGTGCGTGAAAAAAAAGAAAAAATTTTATCACGTGATGTTAAATATATGGTGTTACAAAAAAACTTTTTTTTTTGTCCGGATGTATTCCAAAATTCGTTAGCTATAGATTGATATATGGAACTTTAGAAAGAATATCAATTTTCATCCAAAAATAGTATAAAATTAAAAATCATTGAAATTGTTCTTAACTTATACTGTATTCCATTATGGTGGGTTTCAAAATTATTGAAATTGATGCCGATCATTGCATGTGATAAAAAATTTTTAAGCCACAACATGTCCATTCGTTTCTTACAATAAAATTTTTATTTTTTAATATTTTTTTACCATTTTTTTTTTTAATATTTAGGTTAATAAATACTTTATTTAACTTATTTTATAATAATATTAAGGTTTATATAATAAAAACCCCAATATTATACCCTTTAACTGTTGAAATCACAACTTTTTTTCTTTGAATCAGAAAAAAACACAAAAAAACACACGGAAGAAAAATAGGAATCACAGTGAAGTTANCATAAGGAAAGTTGTTTATTAACCTATTCTAAAGTAATAAAATAAGTATTTTAAGACATGTGTTGTGTATTTGTTTAAAAAATTATATGTCAGAAGAAACTTTTGTTTTATTAAAATAATTTCTAATAAAATTTCTATGAATTTTTAGTAAAGATAAAAAGTAATTTATATTAAATTAAGTAAAGTGGTAGGTTTTATAAGTTTATTTCATTTGTTTGTTTGTTTTTTTTAACGAAAATTAATCTAACATTATATATCTTTATTAGCGTTAGATATGATGTAAATAATATTATTTAATTAAATGAATTATGAAGAAACTATGTTTAAATAAAATAGGTTGCAGAGGATTTTTATTAATTTTATATTATTTTTTGCTTTAATACAACTTTCTATAATATTTTATCATTTTATTTCAATTTTTTGTATTTAAATCTGTGTTTTGTGTTTTTGTGTTTTGTGTTTTTTAATGATCGTCACTGCAGATCAATTTCAATAATTTTGAAAACCACAATAATTTATCTTTACGTATCTATGAAAAAGTTTGATATTTTTGATCATGTTGAATTTTTAAGTATTATGTATAAAATCTATAAATGTATAATATATAATTCATGTTTTATATTCCGTGTTTTTTCCATAAATGTAGCATATTCACGAAATTTATAACGTAATTATTGCTGAAGTTTTTATAAATAATATGGAAATAAATAAAGGATTTAATAAATTAATTTGAAAGTTTTTGAATAATAAGAGAAAAAAAGCTTAAAGCCGCGCTTGATGATAGTGATGAATCAAGTAATATTAATTATTTTTGGTATCTAGTTAGTAAGACTAAAAATTCATAAATAAGTTTTCAACGTTTAGTTAATAAACAGTAAACTAATCATATAAATTAAGTTTTCGATAATTGAGAAACAGAATATAAATTATAAAAAAAGAATTTTTTTTATTTGAACTATTTTTTTTAAAAAAATTAAACCCTATTTTTAAATTAAAATAGAAAATTATTTTGTTTTAAATTGATCCGACAAATTTTTTTTTTTTTTATTAAAGCGCGAAATTAAATTTAAATATAAATTTTAAAATATAAATTAAATTTCAACTTTTTCATAATGTGACTCATAAAGTCATGAGGCGATGCTTGGCAATTTGTGATTACTAATATGGAAGTGTTTCAAAAAAGTAAATGAGTTTTATTACGCATTTGTACAACAGTACACAAGAATTCTTGTAATAACTTATTTTTCAAAAAAAAAAAATAGTATAGTTTTAGTATTTCAATACTTTTTTCACATGAAAATAAGCATTAAATGCAAACAATTGATTTTTACAGTTAAATTACATTCGAACCTCGCCGAAAATTTTAATCCTATTTTTTCTGTGCATTTATTTTAAAATTTTTAATTAACTATATAAATGTGCTTATTTAGTGCGACATAAAGTACGTACTAGTAAAAATTTCTCACAGTCATTTTCTTTACAACTTTTTAACTTTTATTAAACTTCATAACCTAAAGTAGTTAAAGTTTATGTTCTCAGAGAGTATTTTATATGAAAGTATTCTTTAAAGTTTGAGATTCCTATTTTCGATTCCTAGCGATTCCTAGCGATTCCTAAAGATTCCAAGTGATTCCAAACAATTCTACACGATTCCACTGTAAGTTATATTATAGAAGTTCATTTTTAAGTCTTTATTATTGTAAAATATATTGATTATAATGAGTGGAATTATTTCTTTTTGTTTTTTTTTGTATAAATCTTTAGTAAATTTGCATTTTTTTTTTATAATTCTTATTCTAACTTAAATTTTTAATTTTTTTAGAGAATAATTATTTTAAAAAGCTTTTTTAACGTCTTTATTAATTCATATATTCCTGTTATGAGTTTGTAAGATTTGGAAATATTTAGTATTTTAATATTAGAGGAAATATTTATTTTTTAAAGGAATTTTTTACTTTTTTTGTAATAAGATCACGAAAATAATTTGAATTTTTATAATAATTTAATATTTCTCCTTAATAAATTTATTTATAATTATTGTATGTGATTAATTTATCTTATTACTAGTTTATTTTAATATTTTTATCTTTTTTTTTAGTTTGTCTTCGGTCATTTTTGTGTTTTTGGTAGATTTTTTATAATTGATCGACAAATCACCTGATCACAGTAATCTGAAAACCTTTTTTTTAAACTTACGTTTATTTACTTTGACTTTTAAAAGTTTTTAATTTTGTTATATACATACAAATAAATGCTATAAATTTCTTTCAGAAAATCTCTTCCATCAGAACTATATTTTGTAAATTACGTTAAGAGATAATATTTTTTTTTAGAAAACTACAATTGTTTCTCTTACTTCTTTCAAACTCTAAAAAAACAACTCCGATAAATCATTTTTCTAGTTTTATTCTGAAAAAAATTCAGAAATGTGATCGTTTAAAGATAATCAGATTTGTGGGGGTATATGAAGTTCCAACTACTTGAACCTCTTTTCCATCTCCTTCATTATTTACTTTAATACCTTCTTTCTTGACAATAATGTTTAATTGTCGTAGTGTCAAGTGGTCTGTCTTATAAACTGTCCAGAAATTGCAGCGATTTACATGTAGTTGAAAATAAATTTTATATTGTTTAATATTGGAATTTAGCGTATCACAATTTTTTGGTAATATAGTATTGGGAAATTTAATTTACAATCAATTGCTTTAATTTCTGCCCCCAAAATAAAAAAAAAATAGCATTCCATTTACTTTCAACATTTTCGGATGTTCTATCCGTATTTTTGTCACAAATATTTGTGTCTCTATCATTTTCATTTCGCTTACTGCAAGTTTCCTTTTTTAGAAGTACTGGTTTTTTCCCGGAATTAAATTTTTCTGAACCGAGTCAGTATTCTGAGTAATGATCATCAACTCAACTGTAAATTTCCTTTTCTCAGCACCCTTTCAAATTGTACTAAAATAGGCTAGTATCAATTGTTTATTTAAAATTTTATATATAAAAGCACGCAAGAATTGAAAAAATGTCAGAGAATTTCAAAAATTCTAACAAACTCGTTCTTAAAAAAATTTAATATTCCGTATTTATATATTTTTAATCGTTATCGGAATAATCGATTATATAAGGTTTCTATGCTACAACCATTAGTTATACTATTTTTTTTAAATAAATTACTATTGCTAACTGATCAATCGTCAAATTTTAGTGCAAATCAAATAAAATTTTTGTAATATGATTACTAATAACCAACAACACGAATCTAATACTGCTCCTCAAATTCATTCTTCTAATAACGTCTCTCAACCTCAAGGAAATGTTACTATAGCTGAATATCCATTTTTTTACATGGCCCAAAACGATTATCAAATTTATCATATCAACTGTGAAGAAATTCCATTCGATCTTCTTTTGAACAACGTAACTCAAAATCCCGTTCAACCGAGTCATTTACATATATTTTATTATCAACAACCTGACGATCGAAGAATTTATAAAATCACTTGTGAAGTAGTTTCGTATACTTTTATCGTTCGTATGTTGAATAAAATTAATTATGGTGTCGAACTAAACCTTAATGGACAACAACAAGAGATTTTTTCTAGAGCACATAAAGAAAATTTAGAATTTCATTTAAAAAATGATTTAACTTATTATTTGGCACCAATAGATACTTCTCAACAACCTATAATTGATAATAATATTATTAATCAATCTTATTAAAGGTCATCATAACAAATTTCTAGATAAAATCCAGATTTCAATAATTTTTGTACAATTTTTTAAAATGTTTATTTTTTTATATATACCGAATTACTAATAAAAATATATTAACTTAAAAGTTACATATTTTGTCGTATTCAAACTCGATGATTTTGCAGTTCTAATAAAGAAAATACTAAAAAAAAAAATCTTTTTTTTTTTATACAGCAGCATAACATTTACCTATGGTGGCGTAAGTTACTTTCATTTACAATTTACAATTTTCTAACATATCATACTAATTAAGCGCCAAACCCTCTCCAAAGTTCGGACCCAAGAGTGGGTCTACCAAAAAGGACAAGAGGAAAACAGCGGGCAAGCGTTATGGACAAGAAAATGTCTTTTAAAAAGTTTAAAAACAAGCCCATTTCAATACTAGGAGCAAAACTTAATATATAAATTTTACGAGGAAAAAAAAAGATTTCAAGGTAGTTATCCTGACTTTTTCGCGCAAATGCAATGAATAATTAATTAGAAATTTTTTAGCTAATGATAAAATCTCATTTTGATAAAATGCAAAATACAAAGGTTCATAATTAATTTTCAATCGTTTATGACATTATAATTTAATATCAGTGGTTTATTAAAAAAAAAATAATAATTTTTTTTTATTTAATTGATGAATTAGTTGTTATAAGCTTTTTTTTTTAATTAACTGCAGGGGGCATTACACAAATACAATAATTTTTTTTTTATACTGGCCAATCTAGACGTGACAGTGTCACAAAATTTTTAAATTATATAAATAATAAAAGAACCTCAAACGAATTTTAATAATCCCTTTAATAACTATGTGTGCCCAACGTGAAAATACTCTCATCCACTACAAAGAAGTGTTACACAAAAAGGTTAATTTGTAAATCACTAACTTCAGGTTAATTAATCATAATGAATGTAACGGATATAAATCGTTAATGTTATTTTTTAAAGTAAATGAGAAGAAAAATTAGTAGTAAACCGGATTAACATCAGATCAAATAACGAGCTACATTTATTCATTTATTATTCTAAAAATATATTACTTTATTGCAGTCAACGAAATATTAGGTAATAATTCTTTTCTTTCGTATTTGCGTGAAAATGCGTATATTATAGTAAATTGACAAAATTTTTAGGGAAAAAAAATAACTATGCATGTTGCCGATTTGCCATCATGTATTGGTGAAAAAAACTAAACTAAACACAGCATTGTGTACACCATTGTGTACCATATCGATCTACTTGTTGTATGAAAGTTTGCCACCCCACTCAAAAGATTTTTTTTTTTAATTTTAAAAATAAAAAAAAAAATATTATTACATTTATTAGGAAACAAAATTAAGTTTAACCGCAGTCTATTTTTTTTTGTAGTTAAATATCCGTAATCCGTTTGCCCATATAAAAAATTCATTCTCACGAAATTTTAAAATATAAACTCGAAAATTTAGCATACAAAATTATATTATAAATTAGTTAATCATCTGTTATCATTCCTTTATTCTTTTTAAAAATTTTAAGTAATGAACGTTCTGCACACGTGATTTAATAAATACTGTAATATATCACGTGCCTTAATTGATAGATGCGTGGAGCCGTGGAGGTTTCTGTGCAGTGAAGTTCACACGTGATGATCTTATCCTGCACCTTCTTCGGTGCATCTATCAAATCCTCAAAGATTACTACAGAAGCAATCTCCGGGTCAAAGTCTTCCACATCTGAGATCTCATTGCATTCCATTATATCCATTGAGAATGATAATGTATCAATTGTATTTTAATTATTAAACTAGGGATTTTTTTTTCGCTTTTGTTCATATTTCATACTAAGCGCGTTTCACGACATTTATCAGTTTTTAACTCTTTTTTTTTTTCTTATTTTCACAATCATGGGCACAAAATATTTATAAAGGTGGTTGAAATTTTTTTGTACAATTAAAAATGAAATGAAATTTTGCCCAAATGATGGTGCTATGATATTTGGCAATTTTCATCCATACCATATAGATGGTATATTCCATGGTATATCTGAATTTTTCTTTAATAAATGTATTTTTTAAAATAGACTTTTCTTAATATAATACTATTACAGGTGTAAGTGATAGTGATGATGAATTCTGCCTTCCTAGTTTATAAATAAAGTTTTATTTCTTTCGCTAAATATCCATATGGGGCTAAACCGTAAATTTCGCGTAATTTCACAGCGACATTAATGGAATTTTGTAATAGAAAATAACTGTCAAAGATGAACATGTGAATCTATTTATTACTTTATTCGGTAGTCAAATATGCGTGTAAATATATAAAGATTTTTCAGTTTTTTTAAATAATAAAATCTTTTAAAGTTGTCAAGTTCGTGGCTTTCTCATTATTTTACAAGATCCCTCAAATTTACCTGTCTCAAGGATACAATAGTTAACTTTAATTCCGAGTTTTTACGTTTAAATCCTCCATTAAAAAAAGGTTTTAACTTGTAAAGATTAACTTCGGGTTAATCATTCACGTTAATTTACGATGAATGAAAAATGGATCAAAAAAGGAAACTTTTAACGAATATTAGATTTTTTTTGTTGATATTTTAAAGTAAACAAGAAATAAACCAGTAGTAAACTGGATTAAAGATCAGATGACCCATACTTTTGTTACCTTCAGTCCAGAAAATTTTGAGTTATGGGTATTGGGTATATGGCATGTTATATAAGATAATCCAAGCACAGGAAATTTAGTCAGTTGAAAGAATAAAATGATAAAATGAATGAATAACGATAATTAAAAAAGATATGATGTTTAATATGGGTCTTCACCGACAACACTCGGCGTGACATATAATTATATTGGCTAGAGTTATGTTATAATGCGGGCCGAGAGTTTAACTGTCACGCCAGTGTTGTCGGTGAAATGATTGTACGTCTGTCTGTAAATCAGTTTTAAGCGAATTACATAGGGATATTAATTAATTTAATAATATTGAAATAATCGACGGGAATTTTCACAATTTTTAAAATTTGGGTACCAGTTAACTAAAATTCGGTTCTGACCAATAAAACAGCATCATATTATGTAATCATATTCCTTCCATAATACAGAAAGAATGTTAAGCATAATTTATCCAGTTTTGCAAATTTTCTTTAAAAAAAAATTTTTTTGAAAAAAATTTTTAATAAAAGGCGAAGGAATCTCGGTATGAATTAAGCTTAATTTAGTAAACCTTTATTTTAATACGTGAAAATTTTCTCCCTTATGTATAATTAAAGTATTTGAATTGCTGTAAAGTGTAACTATTTTGAGATTATTTTATAAATAAAAAAACTATGATAAAGAATTAACCAATATTTTTTTGGAAGACAAAGAATTATATTGTATCGTTACGTTTACGAAATATGATTACTCTCTTTTCAGATAAATTAATTTTCACAAAATTTGTGTGGTCAAATCTTCCAATGAACGCACTCTTAATGCGAAAGACAATTAATCATACTATCATATTGTCAAATTCAAACGGTCTATGACAACAATAGAATGCATTTCTGTTACAATTTCTTAGCCAAATCGCTTTACGCGTTCCGTTCATATTGAAATTCTGAATATTTATTATTCCCTTAAAAAAAATCACAAAAGACGCCACCGGAGATGGCATTTTTTTTTAAAAAATTTTTTTTTTTTTTT
>QKYT01000010.1:95952-111756 GCA_003550305.1 Glomus cerebriforme | reverse complement strand
AATGTCATATCAGAAAATAAAGAACATGATAGAAAACGTCGTAAATTAGACCATTTAATAGATTCAGCTTGTGATGGTAGTGGAGGTGCTGGTGGTGGAGGTCGTAGACGTGGTCAATTTCTAGTGGAAACACCAGAATTTAGTNGCATCGATTGGAATAGCNTAGATTTCATATTTATTACNAATTATAATNATATGTTGGCTTTACCTTACGTTACTGAGTATACTGATTTCAAGGGAAAAATTTATGCCACAGTATTATTTGGACGGTAAATGTTCTTATTAAATATAATTATTTGAAATTATTTATTGATTAATTAAATTTCTTTTATAGACAGATGATGAAAGAACTAGTACGTTTCTTTGGTGATAGTGCACTTCAAAGTCGAACTTATTCACAACCTGGGTCTACAAATATTTTTACTGGTGTCACTGCAGATTGGAATGTTGCGAGATCTTTATATTCAATAGCAGACATTCAATCTTGTACTGATAAAGTGAGAACTGTAAGATTTGGAGAACACATAGTAAGTTTCATTTATTACACATATTTTCAATAATTTTCAAACACAATTTCTAACATACTCAGTAGAATTTATATGAACTCGAAGTTACTGCATATAGTTCAGATTATTGTCTTGGTAGTGCTAATTGGATGATTGATTGTGGAGGAGATAAGGTATTTGACTATTTTAGAATTTTTATTTTATTGTTTTTTTTTTAACGAAAAAAAAAATTCTATGCTTTTTTTTTATAGTGTCTTCATCATCCACGGTACAAAATATACATCCTTTGCCTTTTGATGAGACGGTACTCAATGATGCTGATGTTATCATTCTTAGCGACTTGCGTGATGAGGATGGAGTTAGATTTGAAAACACTTATGGAAATTGGAAATTGTGTTGGTATGAATAATAAATTTTTAATCATATAATGTTTTAATATCAATAACTAATTCAATATGTTTTAATTTAGCCAATACTTTAAAGAATAAAGGAAATGTTTTATTATGAATGGAATTATTTTTGATATAATAGATTTTTGAAATCAACACATAATAACTATGGGATTACATGGTATTCCATTTTATGCAATATCTCCTATAGCTGAAGAATCGCTCAAATATTCTAATATATGTGGAGAATGGTATATAAAAATTGATTTATTAGTTAATTATTAGTAAATAAAAAAGTTCTTTTACTAAATAATTATATTTATTTATTTGTATCATTAGGGTGTGTACCGAGAGACAACAAAAAATGTATTTGACAGATAATCCGATTCCTCATCAAGATATGATTGAGCAATCGTCATTATACTATGCAACTATGGCTGATAGTTCACTGTAGGAAAAATATCAAGAACCATGTGTTGTCTTTGCAGGTCATCCATCATTACGTAGTGGAGCAGCCATCAATTTTATCAGAAAATGGGGGAACAATTCAAATAATTCAATAATATTTACAGGTTTGTATATTAATAATTATTTATATTATAATCTTAATAATTTCACATAACTAATTAATGAGAAAATTTATAAAGAATCAGAATATAATTATGAAGAAGCAATGAAGGTTTACAAATAAAACCTACATATCTTCCAATTTATATTCGATTATGTTAATGAGACAGCGAATATGTTGAGAGAAAAGAAACCTAACATGTTTTATTTCCTCAAAAAATTATTGGCAAAGGCCGAATTTGCCAAACCTTATATGAGTGTTTAGATATTGTTAATATTTCCATTAATTTCAATTTGTTAGAACTGTTATGACAGAAAATGTAAGTTATTGTTTTGTTGTATATTCGTTTTGTAAATTTCAAATGGAAAAAAAATTTTGAAAAGATTCGCTAATAACATCCTTGAATGGGACTCTTAATATTCATAATACAAAAACAGCATCAACCATCCATCAAACCAACAAAAATATGTTTGTGAAGAATTTAATTTTACTAAACTAATTAACGAATTAAAACAAATAGTAAGTTTATTATTATTATACAAAAATAATCTAAAGATTTATTAAAAATATTAAAATAAATACCGATGCTTTTCTTTACGTAATACTGTAATATTATTAGTATGGATGTAGAATAGTTGTAGAATCGATGAATTTGAAGAAGATAAGAGGAATTCAAGTTATGAGATTAGTTTAATATCACTGAAAGCTACAATTTATTTGAATAATGAAAATTTTAAGATAATTACAACTGATAATCAAAAATTGACAAAAATATTGAAAGATGGTTTGTAATAATAATAATAGAGGTCCATTTTTAATATTGTAATTTGAATAGAACATTTTTTTTAACTAAATTAACTATGAAAAAAATTTAATGATTGATAAAGTAAATTATTTTATAAATGTATTTCAAATTTAAAAATTGAATCCATGTTAACGAACCCTTTAAATTAATGTAATAATTTAAGTATTACATAATTATTAAAGTAATAATGAAGATTCATCAATCCTTTAAACGCCAAGAGAAATGAACAGTTTCATTATTTTCGATGGACAGATGGGCTTTCGTTTATACTGACTTAGTCATAATTCGGCGCCGATTCTTTTTATTCAATCGAATTAAATTGTTATCTAGTTTAAACAACAGATTGATCGTATTTTTTTTCCACTTTATAAACAGTCAATGATAACTGAAAATAATGGGATTATCTATACATAATCATTTATAAAAAGCGCTTAAAAAATTTTTTTTTTTCCTTACTTTCATTTTTATTTTTTTCTATTACATTCAAAACTTGGATAAAATTTTATTTTATTTTGATATTTGATTATAAACAAGCAGTTTATCGTATGACCGTTTTTAGTTTGCTGTTGTTCATGGTTTCACTTAGTTTTCTTTACTACCAACTATCCTTACTAGCATCAGAACGATTTATTCGTAACCAAAATGATTTAATTTATTTATTTCTTGACGGTAAAAAAGACAAAAAATGGATTATATGTATATTATGAGGTAAAATTATTAATCTTCATTAAAAATCTCTGTTATTTATTAAACCCTTTGCTAAAATATAAGCTAATAATTTTAATAACCTTCATTAATAAAAATATAAATGTAATTGAAAATAAAATAAAAAGTACAATATATAATAATTTACAGTATATATTATATATTATATATTATAATGTACAGTACAAGGAAAAGTATAGATCGATCAACCAACCATCCACGCATTTTAACGATCAAAAAGTTATTTATTTTTAATTACAAATTAAGAATTTTATTCCCAGGTAAGCAATTATTTTTCTTTTATTTTAGATAAAATATTATTCACCGAGAATAACTTTAATCGGAAAATGGCAAAATGTTGGGGTACATTAATATGTTGGATCTTTATTATTTACATGGTAAATTTCTTAATATAAATAAAAAAATTTTCTATAAACAAAAAAAAATTTTTTTTTATTTTAATATTTATGTGACGTATGACTGAGAAAAATTTTTTATGTATATATATACGTAATTTAAGTAGTAATGAGTTTTTCTAGCAATTAATTTATTTATTTCTTTAAGGATATTTCTGGGCTGAAATTATGAATTAACATTTATATATTTGTTTCCATTTTTTTTAATCATTGATCATGATATAATCACACTTGTGATAGGTAGTAATTATCCTATTCTATTAATATAGACAATTTTTAATAGAAGATCGTGGATAAAAAGGAATTCATTTACCAAATAAATTTATACTCATTTATAGATTCTTTTTATATCATGATTATTATTTCTAATGATTTTCTCATCATGGAATGGGTCAAGAATATTTAAAATTTGACATTGTACATGTGACACATTAAACTCTTTTTAACAATTTTTTTTTAAACTTTCTCGTTTATTTACGTTTATTTACTTTGACTTTTAAAAGTTTTAATTTGTGTTATAATGATATAAATTTCTTCGAAAAATCTTTTTCATCAGAGCTTCAATTATTATGTTAAAATATTTTTTTTAAAAAAAAAAATTTTCACCTCTTTCAAACCTTAAAAAAAAAAAAAAACCAAAAAAAAAAAAATACTGTTGTTGATATTAAAAAATTTTTATAAAATTTATTTTCTACATATAAGAATATGTTACAATTCGGTTTAAAGATATAGTTTATAAAGCATACCACAATCAACCTTTCACTATGGGATTTTTGAGATAACAAGAATTGTGGTCAAAAAATCTTGGGCGAGTCACTTGACACTACGACAATTACATTATTGTCTTAAAGTAAATAAATTTTAGAAGTGAAGGAGATGGAAGGGAGTTAAAGTATTTAGAACTTCATATATATTAATTTTAAGTCGTCTTACCTTTCGTAACTCGAGCATAACAGTTTTTGAGATTGCTTTGAAGAACAAGGACACAATTTTCATTTTTTAAGAAACTTCCACCAAAAATAATACAAATGGCTCCCATTTAATATTTTTATCGTTTCGGATTACTTTTTGTTCTATCCGTATTTTGTTTTGAATATTTGTGTCTCTCAAATAACTATAAAAGATGTCATACACATTTTGCTTTGTTGAGTTTTCTTATTATAGAAAATAAATATAACTGGTTTAAATTTTTTAACGTGACCAGAACTCAGTAAGAACTGAGTCAAATATTTTGTTACCTGATCATCATCCTTTCAATTTATACTAAAATAGGCTAGATTCAATTTTAAAATTTTTATTATATAAAAGCTCGCAAGAATTTCAAAAATTCTAATAAACTCGTTCATAAAAAAATTTAATATCCCGTATTTATATATTTTTAATCGTTATCGAAATAATCGATTATATAAGATTTCTGTGTTACAACCATTATCATACTTTTTTAAAAAAAAAATAAATTCCTTATTGCTAACTGATAATCAGATAAATTTTTGTAATATGAATACTAATAACCAACAACACGAATCTAATACTGCTCCTCAAATTCATTCTTCTAATAACATCTCTCAACCTCAAGGAAATGTTGCTATAGCTGAATATCCATTTTTTTACATGGCTCAAAACGATTATCAAATTTATCATATCAATTGTGAAGAAATTCCATTTGATCTTCTTTTGACCAACGTAACTCAAAATCCCGTTCAACCGAGTCATTTACATATATTTTATTATCAACAACCTGACGATCGAAGAATTTATAAAATCACCTGTGAAGTAGTTTCGTATACTTTCATCGTTCGTATGTTGAATAATATTCATTATGGTGTTGAACTAAACCTTAATGGACAACAACAAGAGGTTTTTTCTAGAGCACATAAAGAAAATTTAGAATTTCATTTAAAAAATGATTTAACTTATTATTTGGCACCAATAGATACTTCTCAACAACCTATAATTGATAATAATGTTATTAATCAATCTTATTAAAGGTCATCATAACAAATTTCTAGATAAATTCCAAATTTCAATAATTTTTGTACAATTTTTTAAAATGTTTATTTTTTTTTTATATACCGAATTACTAATAAAAATATATTAACTTAAAAGTTACGAATAGAAAGTATTCAAACTCGATGATTTTGCAGTTCTAATACTAAAAAAAAAAAATCTTTTTTTATACAGCAGCATAACATCTACCTATGGTGGCAATAATTCGCGTTAAGTTACTTTTTTTTTTACAATTTACAATTTTCTAACATACCATACTAATTAAGCGCCAAACCCCCTCCAAAGTTCGGACCCACGAGAAGGTCTACCAAAAAGGACAAGAAAACGTCTTAAAAATTTAAAAACAAGCCCATTTCAATACCAGGGGCAAAACTTAATATATAAATTTTACGAGAAAAAAAAAAGATTTCAAGGTACAGTGCGCGAAAAAAATAATCGGAATAAAAATTCTATGCCGAAAAACTTAAATAATTCCCGTAATAAACATCCGTTCGGCAAATAATTTTACCTGGTTACATAATAAACATATTTATCATTTTTTGTTTACGTGTCTATTTATGATTAGTTATGATTTTCCACTAACAATATGGCATACAGTTCTTTTGCGCAACATCGTACAATGATAGCCACATGGTACCCACGACGCTAAAACTTTACACTAGGGATTGGAATCGATTCTCGAATATTTTCAAGGTTATTTCCATAGATGGTCAGCCTGACTTCAAATCAGTCTCTAATTTTAGCAGAAATTTTTAGCACTTGGACGCATTGAAAATTGCTTTAGAGTCAGGTCGGTTTATATGTAAAAAATTGTAAAGAATCGATTCTCAAGAATCGATTCTACTATGTTGTTTCGATTTTTTCAGAATCGATTCCAATCCCTACTTTACACTCTTTAACCTCCATTCCACTTTCTACAATATACGACTATATAAAAAAACTTAACTTCATTAAACTTCATTAATTTATTTTTCAAAAAAAAAAAAACAGTATAATTTAGTATTTCGTATTCGAAAACTTAATAAAAAAAAATGAATATTTTTTTCACATGAAAATAAGCATTAAATACAATTATTACACAATCATTAGGATTGTGCGGGAGATACAGTATTTTTTATGTTGATCGACATTATAATTATATTGGCACACACACTAATCCTATTATTAAATTGACTCATTTAAACAGATCTGATTGTATTCGGTGCTTTATTTTCATTAATATTAGAAGATTCTTTGGCGTAAAAAAATAAGTAATACAAGTAATTTCTAGTTAACATTTAGTTTAACACGTCAGATAAGTTTAACAAATCAATTCCTTTGTCCAAGCAACCAACCGATTTATTAAATTAAAAATTTAATTGTGTTCTTTCTAAATTTAAAAAAATTACAATTCTATTAGATAATGTCAATTATTATTATTATTTTCTTTTTTTGTAAACTGAAACGATAGTGATTGATAGCAGCCGCATTTTTGTATTACCCGGTAGATTATAAGTATCACTAGTAGATTATGACATCACTAGAAACAAAACTTTTTTTTCAATCTATTAAGGATAACCATGATAGACTTGTGCATGCTATAATTGAACGACTCTACATTTATCTGTAATGTAAGTCTCTGCAACGTTAATCTTCTATCCCCAGAAATTTTGAATTCCAAGAATATTTACCGAAAATTTTAACTCACAAAACTAATAATTTTTTCGTGTGAACAAAATTAAAACAAAATAGGCGAATATGACAATTTTGTTTCAAAAAACAAATATTATGATCATATATTTGTTTGTTTAATCTAATTGTAACTCTAAAAAAG
Source organism: Glomus cerebriforme (assembly GCA_003550305.1). NCBI lineage: Eukaryota > Fungi > Glomeromycota > Glomeromycetes > Glomerales > Glomeraceae > Glomus > Glomus cerebriforme. The sequence goes on along the minus strand of QKYT01000010.1, from coordinate 104,547 downwards.
TTTTCTATTTCTTTATATGATGTAGCAGTTGTTCAAATATAAAAAAAAAATTCAAATAGGAAATAAATGTATAAGTCCTTGGCGTTCTTTAAATTTAATATTTAACAATAATGATCTCATTTACGGAGATAAGTTCAAATCTACAGAGACAGTAAAAAGAAACTTGATTTGATTTAATTGAGAAAACTTGTATCATGTTCCACATATGGCATACGTTTTCTTCTCAAACATGTGATTCAAAATAAAATTTGAAATTCTAACGGTTAAAAAAACAAAGAAATATGTACAGTAGGGGTTACGTTACATTTCGTGAATAATCAAAAGGTATGTTGGAAATAGTTAATATTATCCAGAAGATTTTTTAATATTGTAAAAAAAATTTTATCGTACATTAATGCGTTGGATTGATTATAATTTTGATCTCTTTAATTCAAAATTATTCGTTTATTTTTTTCATTTTATCACAATTATCCTAAATGAATTATGATTAAGAAATTCATAATGTTGATCGTAATTTAACTTCCTTTCGACGTAAAACAGGTCCCCGAGCAATATATATATATAGGTAACAAGAAAATTTGCGTAGCATATATGGTTTTAGCAACAGTTAGAGGTTAGGCTTGCTTAAAATTAATGATATTTATTAGGAATGTCATAATTTTTATTTACTTAATTCTGGTAAAAATTTTGAAAAGTCATATATAACATTTGATAGTATTTAATATGAAAATTTTTAAATATATGAGATAATAATGAGATTATTATACTAATTAAAAAATCGTAAATTTGTAATACAATTAATACAATTGTTTGTTGATTATTTAAATCATAATATGCTAAAACTAATAGGAGATGAAAAGAAATATTATGAAGAATATGTTGTGTAAAAAAAATGATCAGCATTTTTTATTTTACCGAATAAAAATTTTTTTATGTCATATGATTAGTTGTTGCAATTTTTGAAGTCACATGCATGTTGAGTTTGCTTATTTATCTTAATAAAAACCTATTATAAAATTTTTGAATTTTCTTGTTACCTATATATATATATTGCTCGGGGTCCTCGTAAAAGATATGTGCATGCTCAATTGGCGTAAATTATAAATAAGTCAAAATATCAGTAGAGGTAACTATTAAATTAATTTCGATTTGCGTCAGTTCAGTGTTTACTAATGCTGGCCAACCTTCCTAAGGCATTAATAAAAATCAGTCAAATGGAAATTATGAAAACAAATAGTTACTGTATATAATTACAAACCAAATTTGGACGATGGTAATAAAATAAAGCTTGTGCGTGCCTCATCGCATTATAGTTATTGCGTGAAATCAATATTAATATTTACAGCAGGTAATGATATTTCTTAAGTAAATTTATTTGAGATTGTCCGGTAATTACCATAAATAAATTTAAAATTGATATATTAATGAAAAAATAAAAATATAATTATAAAATACAATATCTTTTAATACATGTAAAATTAATTCTGGATACTGAAAGATTAAAGTTGTTTTTTCTTTTAAAAAAAAATGTTATGATCAGCTGAGATTCATAAAAAAAAAGTCAATCGTTTCAAATGAATTTTTAAATATGAAAATTTTAACAAAACAAATTTATTAAATAAATGAATGAATGTATGATCCAAATACGTAGTAATATTCCGATATGTACGGTCAAAATCTTTAAAATGTACAAAAGAGTAGTTAAAAAATTAAAAAAATTAATATTGGTTATAATCATAAAATATACATACAATATACCTAATTTTAACAATAGTTTAATAGAAAGAAGATCCATTAAAAATTTGATTTGCAAATGGATCAATTGTTATCTGTAATGGTAGTTGTGCAATTTGACTTAATATGTTTGTATTATTAATCGGTATTCTATTAATTGTTCTACGACTTTGACGTCGTCGATTCCTTCTATTAATGTTTCTTTGATGACGTCTACGACGAATAATACGATTAAAATTAGTAGAAGGAATAAGCATATTTCTATGATTATTTAATGGCATTTTTATATAATGAAGTTGGATGTGAGGGGGCAAGATAAAGAGAACTATTCGAACTGAGATGGTATTTATACAAAAATTAAATAGATATTTCTGATAGTTTTATAAACACTAAAATCTAAAAATGGTGATATTAGAAAGACAAATTTTAATAGCTAAGATCGGCACTGCGTTACTAGGAGTTAAATTTGCCAATTTTGTGCTAGAACACAAACTTCAGATGACATACTAGGAAATGGAAACCGCATATTTTTATTTTTTAGTAATCAATAATTATTTATTATCAACCAATCAAATTTAAGGCACGTGACCGGACAAAACGGAATCGCCACGTGATCATAATGGTTATCACCTCGCATAAAAATATATAGTCCTTCGCTTCGCTCCGGACAATTAACTATAAATAAAAATCACATGATATACTTAAAAAATACTTGAAAAAAAAAGAATTTGCAAAAAAATGAGTTTACTATGTACGCGCGTCAGATTTACACATTAAAATATAGGAAATTTCAATATTTTATTTCGCTATATTGTGTTATTTACATTAAAAACATATAATTTTTAGCTTTCAAAGTTGTTTTTAAAGACTTTTTTGAATATTTTTTATTATTAGAACCAGAATAAAAATATAATTATGACCAGTCATATTTGCTAAAAAACTTCATAAAATAAAAGAAATATTATATTTGTGGTACTTTTGTTTGTGAAATGGGTGGAAATTTATTCGCGCGTGAGATGTAAAAAATGCTTTTTTTTTATTATCGCTACTATCCCCAAATTTATTAGTGACGCAGTGCCGATCTTAGACGTGATATTATGGAAAATTTAGGACAGATTCTGAATTGAAATAAATAAGGCTGGAACAATTTAATTTGTGTTGTCAAACAATATCATTTATAATTATCATTATCGTAAATAAAAGATTTTCTGTCAAAAAAAAATTTATATTATAAAAACTTTATTTTTATGATTAGATAAAATAAATTTTTTATTGTTTTTGATCTCTTTTTTTTTAAAAAAAATTTTATATTTTTCTTATAGTATTAGAGAGTATAGGTACTAAAGCATAAGGGGCTATTTAATAGCTAAAAAATGTTCCATTATAGATATTAACTTTATAAATCTCATATACTATATAAATTAATGTATATGAAGAAATCTTTTATTAATTTTTTCGGATGATATATAAGACGGGTCTGGGTCATTTCCCCGATAATCATTTCCTCAACAAATATACTATTTATAGTAAATAATATAGTATTACGAAATAATTTTAAAATGGTTAATGTAAAAATAATTTAAAAATACTTGTAAAAATAATTTAATATTATATAATATTTAATGTAATGTTTTAATGTAAAATAATTTATAATTAATGTATATAAATCATAATTAATTTAAATAATACTGACTATAGTAAGGGAATTCATAGAAATAGTGAATAAACATAACCCATTAATGATAAGATAAATGTATTAATTTAGCATATGTAATAAAAAAATTATTTATTAAACTGTAAATAATAAAAATATTTTTAACTATCGGGGAAATGATTGTCAGTACTGTAGTAAGTGGGTTCCAGATGACACTCCGAATACCTAATATAATTTGCACATGCATAATATTTAGTTACAATAATTCCAAAAAAAAAAAAAAAAAATGCTACAAATTTCAAATGTTATTGATGATATTGAATAACTTTTTTTTATGAATATTTGTTTATTGTAAAAAATTCACTTTTGTAACCATCAAAGTATTATTTTTGAGTAATGTTTGTTTGTTGATGATTGTTAGTGACAAAATTTTTTTATATTTATTTTATTAGTTTAATTTAATTTATTTATTTTTTAGGTTTTTATTTTTAGTATATAATTTATTTTATATAGTTTATTTTTGTATAGTTTATTTGGTATAGCGGGAATCGGGATGATCGTGTGGCTTGTGGCTTAGGATGGACGAATCGTACCCTGGACACTTGTGGCTAAAACGCCCAAAGGACGAATCGCGAATCGGCCCAGGATTTTGAGCAATATATAAAGGGAAGGTTGGAAGGGTAAAGAAAAAAGGACAGAAAGTGTGAGGAATAGTTTTTAGATAGTCTTAGGAATAAACCGATAGTACAGAGCGCCGAAAGAGGCAGTATTATTTCGTTGTATTTCTTTTGATTGTACAATAAACGTGTTGATCCTTGCCCAATTCATACATTTTTAATGATTCGATTGAATTCTATTCTGATACTCGATTTTGTGTCCTTAAATAATGCCCTTTATGTGAACTCATTCAGCTCTAACACATTTTAATACATAACAATTAACCCAAAGTATCAAATAGTATATTTTTTTAAATAATTTTTCACATAATTTTTGACTTTTATTTGACGCCACGCCAGATTTCCACTTTCTGCAGATCCTTTAGATCCTTTGCAGTTGACTTACGGATCACGAATTAAGTTTTTGCATTAAAAAAATTTATTTATAATATATTTTATTATTTCATAGAACAAGAAAACATTTTATCTATACTGCCATACTCAACAAGCTGCGCATTCTAAATCAACAACATAATCTATAATTATATATAGTTTATTTACAATTACAATTTTTTAAATCGACGCGTGGAATATTTGTACGTAAAATGGAAGGTTACACAAGAATCATAACAATTCAGGGCCGGATTGTAGGCATTGCCATACGTACATAACATAATACATATTCGGGCTAACATGATCGGTGCGAATATACTGTATATATAATTATATTATATTTGTTTTGTTTTAAGTATATTTGTTTTTAGTAATTTAAGTAATTTATGAATTCAATAAAAAACCCGGTTTTCTTTCCAAAAAAAAAAAAATCTCATCAACGCATCATATATAAATGCCCTCCTCGTCCTCTCTTTCTCATTTTTTTTCGCAAGTAATTTTACTTTCACTTCTCTTTGATTTGTAACAAAAAAAAAATCTATTTTTTTTTTCAAAAAAAAACCATTTTTTCCTAGTAAAATTATCGCAAAAAAAAAAAAATAAAAATAAAAATAAAAGTAAAAATAAAATAATCGAATCACTTTTTTTTGAAAAAAAATTCGTTAAAAATTATTATAATCATATCACTACCCTACATCAAATCATTCCTTATTCTGGATTGAATTTCTTTTATTTCTTTTATTTTTTGTACCGTAAAGCATATTTTTCCTCAAAAAAAATGGCTTCTCAAAGAAGACAGAATCAACTTAGAAGACAACGAAATTTAAATCGAATATATCTTCGATATATTCGATTTAATGTAAATAATGGCACATTAAGACTTATTGCGAATATTCCTCAACAAACTATGAACGACCCATTGATAGCTCAATTTTTCAATGGATTTTCTTTCCCTTAAATAAATTGACATTTAATTTTTCCGGCTCAAAATCATGGTTAACCTGGTGATGTAAAATATATACATTTTATATTAAATTCTTTTTCAAAAAAAAAAGTATTTTCACATACTAATAATGATATAGATAAATTTAAAAATAAGATATTTCTATAAGCAATATATTGATAAAATATCAAAACATCGATTTTTATATTATGTAAGACGATTGTAAGACTTTTTTATTTTTTATTTTCGTTTAAATTATAGTCAAATCAAAAAAAGTAGTAAAGATACACTATATACAATACATTATAACTTATTATTATTTTTTCTAAAATTATAAGAACGTTTTTATAACACATTAATAGTATTTATTATAATAATATGCAAATTAAAGGTTAATTATTGAGTCAATTTAATTTTTTTTACGGCAGAAAAATTCACACCACTTATTTAATTATGGTATTTTTCCTGTACACAACGCCATACTAATTTCTTAACATCAAGTAAAAAGAGTTTTCTTTTTTTCGTTCTTCGTTCTTATGCATAAATAATAATAATAAAAATCAATATAATTAAGTATATCGCACTCTTTAAAAATAAACAAAATAAACTTAATCGAAAAAATGATTCTTTCACATGAAAACAAGCATTTTTTTTTCTTGTACTTTTTTTTTATCTTGTTGCATCTTGCTACGTATATTGCATATTTAAGAGTTGCGGCAGCTAAAACGGGAATAGAAATTTAATTTAACAATCTAATAAACTATAAAATGCTTATATTTTATTGGTGTTAAACTAGCTGATTGGAGNATATTACTTATATTATACTTTTTACGCCAAAGAACCTTCTAAAATTAATGATTTTTATACTGAATAAANTGCCGAATATATTTATCATAATTGAAAAAAATGATTTTAATATTTAATTAATTGAATCGTTGCAATTAATTCGGAGTAACTTATTTACGCGTTCCGTTATTCGCCGAACGTCCTTTTTGTTTAGTTAATTAGATTGTTTATCTCTAATTAAAATCTAATAAATTTAAATATCTCACTGTCTCACTGCATTCTATAGATTTAATATAGCACAACCCGGTAATTTTATGCAAATCAGTTCAAAAAAGAATAAAGGACTTTCAGACTTTCAAAAATTATCTGAGTATTCTCAAAAGAGGGTAAATGTTTGTCCTTTATAATTTCAAATTTTTGGCCTTGTTTTAGAATTTCAAATCCGGAGACGGTAATGCCTCAATGTCAGAAGCTTCGTTGTACATATATCCAACACGTGAGTTTAACCAATCAAATACTTTAAATTTCTTGATATCACAAATTAGCCAATTAAATTCTTCGCTATAATCTTATACCNAATTTGAGGTAAAACTCGGAAGGTTCGTTAAATTGTGGGTTGACTGTGTATATTATACTGTTATATCCAATACTTCGATAGGGACGGGCTATTCTGATTGCCCCTATCCAAAAAAAACCATTTTAATCAATCATCTGCTCTATTAGATAACTATAATATTAGTTTCTCACTTGTTTGATAAATTTGCTTTTTTTTTGCTTTTAATTTCGCAGTGAATAGCCCTTCATTTCTAATAGTTTTTTTAAAAAAATGTAAAGAATTAGGATGGATTCACGTGATTTGTTTCTGCGAAGTTATCACGTGATCATTACAAAATATTTGTCACCCGCGTCACACGCTTCATTTTTCATTTTTATATTAGGTGAAATCATATTTGTCACCCATTATTTTTCATATGGATAGATATAATTCTGGCCAAAATCACGGGATACTACACCGCTTTAGTAAAAGATCTTTTGTGGTATGCCGTTACACAACGCTTTTGCCACACGAATATTTTATGTAATCCAATTTCTATAAATTTTTTTTTAACTGATTGTATTCGATTTTATGAAATAATAATATTTAAAACAAAATATAAAAATTACATACAAAAAAAAGAATAAACTACTCGTCACCGCGCTTGAATCATGTGATAATCATATGACCAAATATATTTTTATAACATTTGGGTTGATATCGATCGTCATGTCAAAAAATTTCAATTCTGAACGTTCATTTTTTAATTTAAAATATTTCTTTAAATAAATTTTTTTGAAGAAAAAACTTTCAAAAACTTAACACCATAACTAATATTTTTATTTTTACATATTTTTACAAAGAAAAGAAAGACAAAAAAATATATTTTTTTTCTTATGTATAATATAGAATATTGATTTTTTTCCTTTTACTTAATTTACTTAATTTACTTAGTGGTTAAAAAATAACTTCTATATATGCTTTACAAACTTTTTCAGTTTGTCTGTGATCGAAAGAGTACTTGTTATTGATCTTTTTTTAGTTTGAAAAAAAAAATTATTTTCCAATAAACCCCAATCATCAGAATATGTAACACATTTAATTTAGGTTTGTTAAACATATTTCATAAAAATCTTAATTTAGGTATGTTAAATTCAATCACAATATTTATTACTATTTAAAACTCCCTGTTATGTTCAAAGTTAATTTGTTATGTTATAAAATTAAATTCGGATAACCTATAATTAGGAGATAAAATAATTTATTTTTAATATTCTTTAACGACAAAATTTATTTATCGCCATTTTCAAATTAGGATATTGATTTGTGATTATATTTTGGTTACTTCAGTTTTCATCCAGTTCTTATCTGGTAAACATCCAGAAATCTGTTATATTTTTTTCTACATCTCCATATATCCACATATGTTTATACCATTTTGAAAATTGCGATAATATAATTTTTTTTATTTTTCAAATTAATCAAATTAATAATAAAAATGACTACTATTCGAATAGCAGAGCATATGCAAATAATATAGACGCTTATTAATCTTTTAACGATTGTTAAACTCAAAATATTTGTTATACCGAAAGAGTTTGTACATAATTCTAATTTCTAAATAATAAGTTTTTTCAATATTATTATAATTTTTTTTTTGTTAAAATTGTTAAAAAATCTCCAACACAACGGAGTTTATCATTCAACAAAAAAAACTTTAATTTAATAAAGATTAGATCTTATTGTTTTAATTCCTTTTTGCTTAATGGTGCATGTAACTAGTTACACAATTTGCGGTTAAGAGGAGCAAAAATTTTTGAGTGTCCTTTCATTACTAAGATGTTTAATGGGTATTACATAAGCGTGATAGCCAGTATAAAAGTTTACTAATAAG
>QKYT01000010.1:65962-94123 GCA_003550305.1 Glomus cerebriforme | reverse complement strand
ATTTAAAGCTCCCTGTTACGTTCAAAGTTAACTTGTTATCTGTTATAAAAATCCCGTAATACCAATCTTTTTCGTAATACTTTGATATTTAGTTGGATTATTATTTTCATGGGACAGTCGATGTATCACCATTTAAAAAAAATAAATAGATATGCATAATTTAACCATATACTATAACTTTGTTTTATCTTTATAGTGATCAACAAAAAAATGTTTGGAGTTTGGAGATGCAAACATCAAAATAACAGAATTCCACATGCCACATGACTAGGTTGGTTGCATAAAATTCTTTATCTTTTACGCCAATCGACAAAATTATATACAGTACATATTTATAAGTTAGTCTAACCCAAAAAAAACTTGATGTTTAATTTATTATTTTGAAATTTTCATTTACAGGACTCGAAACACAACATACAATATAAATATTTGGATTTTCAAAAAAAAATAAAATAAAATAAACAATGTTTCAAACTCTTTTTATCGATGATATTTTTTTAAAAAGCGATTTAACAGTTTGTTCCAACATATCTCGGGTAAAATCCGTTATTAAAAGTGACTGATTGGTATTGGCTTGCTCTATTTTTTTTTACAGCAATAAAAATTTTTAATCTTGGACTATGTATAACAATATTTGCACACAACATTATATATATTTAGCAAAAGAAATATATATTGGAGGAAGTGGTTTTTTTCTCTAAGAGACGGAAGAGTGACAACTCTGTGATTTGTTAGTATGATGCTTAATAAATCTAGAAAAAACCAATATAATGTAAAAATTCTTTACACTAAAATGATTAAAAAAATTCTAAGAATTCAAATAAAGATCAGCAAACTTTTATTAAGAGCATTCCCTTATTTGATTACTATTAAATAAATAAATAAGAATAAATAAACTTTATGAAGAAAGTGGCGATTATACTATAATTGTTATCCGAATTTATATTACCGGCACAATCACAAATCTTATATTCCTAAAAGAAAACGCAAAAGGACCGTTGTGTATTATAAATTAAATGAACTAAATCCGCCCATATGATCCAACCACAAAACAAAATGATATTAATAGCGCAAATAAACTTTAATATCAAAAAAGTCCGCGTATAAATTTAACCAGAAAAAGAAATACTGCAATGATGCTACCTGCTGTGTTAAATCTTTTTTATTTATTTGGATCGGGTACAATTTGTGAAGAGCTGAAATAAGTATTGATCGGCTAAGAAATTCCCTATATTGTTCAACGAGGAAAATCCCTTTGATAACGCAATCTAATAATAAATGGAAGAAATGAAAGGGAAAGTCTTATGACCGTTGCATCTCGGGAAAATAAAATATAAATACACAATGACTTTATTTTATAATTTATACATACAGTAATTGCTTGATAACGCCCAGCCATCTAGAATTTTTCACGCGCAATCTTCCGGAAACGTACGTATAACTTCTTCATATATTATTATTTGTTATACAGGATAAATTACCATTTATATACTTATATACTGTAGTATTTTCGAATTTCGATTCATCAAATCGTATTGTCTATTGATTATACCATTTTAATATAGTATTAGTATGAAAGATAAAAATTTTTTGACTCGTAAATATGATCAATTATAGTTGAATTCATATGAATTCAACGGTTGTATAACAATTATTTTAAGGTAATTAGATTTGGTCATGTAGTGTACTTATTTTAATGCTTTTCACAATTACAATACAATGTTACATTATCTTTCGATTCCATTTTTTGGGGATATAACGACTAAAAATAAGTAAATAAAAAAAAATGTGATTTCATTTTACATTTAAAAGTTTTTTATATTAAATATATTAGGAATAATTAAATTCTCCTATAAATACTTCTGAAATTTTCCTTCATTGTTCCTCCAATTTTTTGTTTTGAAAAAAAATTTCGCAAAAAAAAAGGAAAATCAAAAATCACTATTTATTCCAATGTCATCAAGAAATTTCGGACAAAGAAATTATAGAAAAAGAAGAACACGCAGAATTTTACGATTCATAAATAATGCAAATAATAATTTTAACAATTCCAATACAATTAACCGAATTGCTCGAATAANTACGCCACAAATTACAAATAATTCTTTCGAAAACAATTTCTTTAATGGGATAAGCTTTAACGATGATGATAATTTCGAATCTTCAATTTTACCTGCTGGATTCTCAGGATCTTCGTTATTTCCTTAAATAAAAACTTCATAAAACTGATCTATCGACCATACACTCCAATATTGGATTTTATATATAAAATAAGATTAATAGATTTTATAACAGCTACAAATTATGCCTTTTTTTTAGTAATTCATATAATAATACATTATTAAGGTTACTGAAAATCTTCTTTCTCTTCTAAGTTAAAATTTTTTTTACTATATATAACGCGTCTTAAATTATTATTTAAACTTGTAATAATTATATTTTACAAATACTAAAATTGTTACATGTAAGATATCCTCAATTTTTATTGATAATATATTCATTAAATGATGGACTTTTTAAGCCAAGAATAACGATAAGAAAGTTTATTTCGAACAAAAAAAAAATATTTATTAAACTTAAGGATCACAAAAAAAAAAAATTTAAATTTTACGCGTCGAAAGAATTGTAATGTGACCAGTATATTGGTTTTTTTATAGAGTAGTTTAGACAATATATGAAAAAGGATATGAATATGCCAGCAACTAAACATTTTTTTTTTGTAAATGAAACTTTAATCTTGTGCAGATTATTCTCATCTATATAATATTTCTTAAGTTTCTTTCTATTATTTCTAAACATAAATAAATTATATGAGAGTAAATGTTTTTAAAGAAGTTTGATCATTAAATTAGTTTATAATAGTTTATCATATTTTTACACCTCGCTTGTATTTTTTTAATTTGATTTTATTTTTGTATATTAGATTTGTTATGATTCTTTTTTATCTAATAAAGATTTTAAACTGTGACTCATGTGTATCATTATACTTTATTTGGCTAGCCCATTACTAGATTAAGTATTAATTTAATATTGATAACTCTATTTTCTCTATAATTTTATTTATTTTTTTTCTTTCTTTTTAAAAGCTAGATTCTCATTCCTTTCCTTATACTGAATATGAGGTCTTCCTCATATCAGGCAAGAAAAGACCGGTCAGATAGTTGAGTATTTCCTATCTGCAGGTTTGGTTTAGATTAGTATTCCACTCTTTATTTCCTTATATTTATATTTATGAAGTAATGTTAAAGAGATCATCATGATGGGAAGATTTTGCAAGACTGATGATAAAGAAAACAGAAGAAAGAAATACTACTTCAAGATAAAATTAGAAATACGTGACAACTTTAAGGAAGAAATATTCAAGATAATCAACCCATTTCAGCATATTGGATTGTGAAAAATTAAAAGCTTTATTTAAGATAAAAATTAATGAAAAAAATAAAAGAATATGAAGCAACGGATTTTGCAAGATGATAAAAGAAAATAGATAAAATTAGAAATACGTTAAAACTTTGATGAAGAAATATTCAAGATAATCAACTGAACCCATTTCAGCATGTTGGATTGTGAAAAATTAAAAGCTTTATTTAGGATTAAAAATTAATGAAAAAAAGAAAAGAATAAATAAATATACAAACAGATAATCAATAAAGAAATATGAGTTCAAGGTAACAGAGAAGATGAAGAAAGAAAAAATGGAAATGAAAGAAAAAGGACTGATAACAAGTTAAAAGAAATAATAAGCAAAAGAGAAAATTTGCTGTTTTACTTTTTTAAGTTCGAAACGTTGTAAACAAAAATATTTATGCACAATCTGAGAGGCTGTCCTATGATCTTTTCTACTTGACGTTGATGCAAAAAGTTGTATTAATTTTAAATTTGTGTAATAAATAAATAGTCTCAGCTGATCATAACATTTTTTTTTAAAAAAAATCCCATTTTATTCATAAATAAAGAATTAACTTTTTATCGAACAATCAATCTATCCCTTTAAAACAAGTATTCTTTATTTATATAAAATTTAAAAATCGATATATTAATGAAAAAATAAAAATATAATTTAAAGTTGTATTTCGAAAATCAATATCTTTTAATACATGTAAAATTAATTCTGGATACTGAAAGATTAAAGTTTTTTTTTTTAAAAAAAATGTTATGATCAGCATAAAAAAAAAGTCTATCGTTTCAAATGAATTTTTAAATATGAAAATTTTAACAAAAAAAATTTATTAAATAAATAAATGAATGAATGATCCAAATATGTAATATTCCGGTATGTACGGTCAAAATCTTTAAAATATACAATATTTAATAGAAATAAAAATTTGAATTTAATTTTGGTAGTCTAAATATTTTTTGCATAACAATATGGTGTGGAATTTATAATTATTCTGAACATTTACATGCTGTATACGACATGTGATTTAATTATATTGATTTGAACGAACATAATAATCAAGACGATGAAGATGACCTTGGTGTTGATGACCTTATTATTATTAGAGAAATTTATATATTGCAGCTACAATTGAGCCTTTACCAGGGCATTATATACCGGGGTATATTTTATGGGTAGGGATACAATATTTTATTTTTTTGTAATATATTTTACACTATTTTTACGTGAAATCCCGGGATAATAAGTTAATAATTAATACACGCATCTTAAAATAATAATTTCACTATTTTGGTTTTTTATGATTTTCTGTGATTCCTCAAAAATGTGTTTACTTTTATTAGAACTTTAAATACTTATATTAAATATAGTAATTATAGTGATTATTCATAGTTAAAAAAAAATGAATCTAAGACTAAAGGACCAAACACCTTTGGCTAGTATTTTTTTCACTTGTATTAGCACGCTTGAGATTATTAAATTTTGTAACCACGCTAACTGAACCACAAGCAAAGTAATAAGCTATTATTTAAAAAATATCTGTTTAATCCACATTTTCAAATTATCCGATTATTAGTTAAATATTCATATGGAAATTATAACATTACGTATTTCAATTTTGCATTATTTACATGAGTAAAGAAGAAATTCACATTTTTTATAGCGCAAATAAATCAAATGAAATTTTTTATTTATGAAACATCCTTGCGCAATTGTTCATGGTTTGAAATTCTTCTAAAATTCTAAAATAGGATTTAATTATTTTTTACTAAACAGGTAAATTAATTCTAGTAGACCATTTGTGCAGGAGAAGTTTGGATCGCTTTAAAAAACCTTTAAAATAATTTAATTTACTTGAAGTGGTTGGTTAGATCATCTGTTACATATTTTGTATTTGTAGAATTTTTCGGATGGAATATTTTCTAAAATTAAATAAGGGATTTTGTTAAACGGTGCACCCTGCATTCAATGCATCCCGTCATGCAATACTTTGTGCAACGTAGGATAATTTGTTTGAAAAAAAGGAAAAATAAAAATTTGTTGATTATGTGGTTACGTAATAAATTACAAATCAAAAAAAATGAAACACTAATTAATTAAGGATTTATTACTGTATGGATGAAGGATCACTTGATCTAAATTATCTTTGTTCTCTTTCTCCCTTGATTTAATATTTCTACACTTAAGCCTTTTCGGAGCAATATGGTCTTAAAAAAGTATAATTTTTAAAACATTTTATATCAAAAGAACCAATAGGATAATCTGTATAAATTGTAAATGATGAATAATGAATGAGCGTTAAACAACTTAAACTTTCCTAAATATAGAAATTTATTATAAATAAAAATTGATCAAAGTTTAAATTAACTATCTTTATCTTATCAGATTAAAAGTTTCGTTACCAAAAATTATCCTTCCCGAAAATTATTATTTATATTTTAAAAATAATATGGCAATAATAGAAAATAATTGTCTGAAGTTATTTTTTTGTTGTTTTTTGAGATTTAATGACGTCCGAATATACGCACAAATATTCATCATTAAATTCATCTTGTAGGGTTGATCGTTTCACCATACATAAATTTTCCCGTTTAAATATTTTAAAAAAAAAATTCGAATGTATGGATTGTGAAATGTTAAAAATATTATTATTCTATTTACATCTCATTGATTGTGATATAAAAAAAGAGTTAATTGACATACCATTACGATTATTCATGATTACAAATAACAAAGGATATATAAAATCATCTTATCGATCTTATTTAAAATAATAGTGTATATTCAGTTGTGGCCGAATATATATTGTATGTAATAGTTAAGTAATTAATTTTCACAAAATAATTTAATTTCATTATTATAAACTTTTCTCATAAGAAATAAGAATATCCTCACCAATTTTATAAACTCATAATATCTATTGTATACCGGCCATACCATATGAGTCTAGTTTCATTACAAAAAAAAAAAAAGTATATAAAAATAGTCCCCATCTTTTAATTTTTTATTAAATAACCAAATCATTTGTAAAACAACGATTGTTTCTAGATGATAAATCCTTTTCGATACAAATAATTTATTTGTTCTTTTATGCTTCCTGAAAAAAAAGTAAGAAACTATTATGACTTTGCTAGTAAAAATCTGAATAATTTATCTTGAAAGACACTTTTAACCAATTTACCACCTTCATTTTTCTAAAATATTTCATTAATAGTTATATTTTGTTTTAAGAATATAGAATAACTATTACTTTTACCTAAATACAATATGGATAAGAACTTATTTTATGATCAACAGTTATTTACTTTGAATTCTTCTCAACCTGTATCCAATCATTCTTATAATTCTAGTGAATCACAGAATTTTTCCACCGATGTGACTACAATTACAGGAGATACAACGGATATATCTGATACATCATATGGTTTTACTACTTTCAATGCAGCAACACATACTACACAATATCAACAGATTTTGCAAATTATGACGTTTTATCACTTTTTGCCAGATGATAACAATTTTTATTATGTAACTTGTAAAATCGTTTTAAGTGATGATTTTGATGACCATGATCATTATAATCACGGATTCTTTTTCCAGCATCCAGATGTTCCCGCCACAATATATTTTGTTACTTGTAAATTACTTTCATTTCCTTTAATAGAAAATCTCTTAAATAATGGTATTGATTTTGATGTAAATTGTAAGGTATTATTATCTTTACATCAAAAATTCAATCTTGAACAAAGATTGAAACAGAAAATTTTCAATTTGATGTCCTGCGATAGGAATGCAAACTCGACAACATAAACCAACTTAATTACAAATTACGATTCACAACAAATTGATTCTAATAATTTTATATATTAAAATTATTAAAATAATTCAGAAAACACTTTAATCTAAGATTAAATATTAATATTTTTACCCGTCATGAAAGAGTGATTTATTTCAAATTTTTCGGTACTGTATATCGGCGGATCATTATTTTTCATGAACATTATTATAATTCGTCCTTACATTACTAAAAATTCGTTTCTAATTTATTTTAATTTCGTTTCAACGGCAATTCGTTACGCCGGAAATTCCTTTAAATTTTTTTTTTCGCTTATTCGTTATCATTTATTTAATGAGGAATCAACTAATCTTTTTTTATAAGTAATCTTAACATTTATGGTAATATTTCTCGGTGTTATTATTAAGATTTTTTAATTAAGCTTTATTCTGACTATAAATTTTTCGTTTACAAAATATGCGAAAAATGTCACATAGGACGTATGCAATAAAGAAAATGTACCAAATAAATATTAAACCAAAATTGTTGACTGTATATTCCCTCCAGATGTCATGTTATAAATTTAAAATAATAACTTACAGTATATCGTATTGTATCTATTGTATCATAAGTAATTAAGTATAGTAATGTTAATGTCAGTTCTTTAATGTTTAATAAATAAACGGTAGATTTAATTATGTAAACAGAAGGGTTTTTAATATGTTATAAATTTAATGTATATAAAAATATCGAACAGTAAATAAATCATAAATGCGATCATCAAATTAAACAGTATATCAACTATAAATTCAATCAGAAGTATAGCGACCCTGGGCTTATACAATCAGACACGAATAAAGAATTTACCACTAATTAATATAACACTTGGTCAATTTTAATTTAGGGTTTAAAATATCTTTATTTTATTTCCTAATAAACTTATCCACTATTATATTAGGACCCCGAGCAATATATAAATAGGTAACAAGAAATTGGAAAAATTTTACTATTAGCTCTACGCATTTTTTCAGGGCCGGAATTACAATAATGTCAGTGAGTTACCAAAAAAGATAATAATATTCTGGCCAACATTATTGAAAATTACTGTATCTAAAAAAGGAAAGATTTACATGATTATTTTGGCATATTCTACGCGTTTTTTTCTATTATATTACATGAAAAATAAATGCACTTATTTATATTAAAAAAAACTAAACTAAAAATGTTTAACATGTTTACCATATTAAACATGTCAACTATATTAAATATGTTAAACATATTGAGCATAGTCAACATGTTAAACATGTCGCATATATCGAACATGTTAAACATATCAAACATGTTTAACATTTCAAACAATGATCATCCGGTTATATCACATGACTGATATACCCGATCGATCGAAGTTTTCCACCGTGACAGTAGTATACTCACTAATATAATTTTTTAAAATAAAATAAAAGCTTGATGCGACATGGAATCTGGTTTTATCCGATTTTACAAAAACGTGATTGAAACTATTATATAAAAGAAAAACAATGCACATAATGTTGATTACATAGCAGATAATTTCTCAGATTACGTAGAATTCGTCCGCCTGATCTAAATAGCAGTATCCCAGTTACATAACAATAATTTACCTTATTCTATAATTAATATTTTCAAGCGATTAACTATATAAATAATACAAATATTTTTCATATTTAAAACTGGAACAAACTCTTTTTGGATGCACGAGTTAGATTGTTTTCTCTCTTGAAAGTTTTAATATAAATCGATGGATTCTATAGCTTTATAGTATTTTTTATAGCAATTTTTACTTGACCGGCACAAATGAATTTTTAAAATTTTTTTAAATTATAAATTTAATTATAGTTTAATTATTTGAAATTTAATAATGATCTTTTCAAGCATTTAATAAAATATGGGTATTTATAAATCATATAAATACTGATTCTACTTCAAGAACGCACGTCTTAAAAAGTATCAAAAAAATAATCAATTCAATAATAATTTACTATGCTTAATAATTTTAATTAAATAATTTGTTGCTAATAATTTATGTTAATCATCATTGCTACACAAAAAAATCCTATTTAGATTTTATTGTCCCAGAATTTTAATATCAGTGAGTCTATAATTAAATTAAATGAAAAGTAAAAATAATGATTAATAAAGTATTTTACGTGTTATTCAATTTTAATTTTTTTATATATTAATTAGTGACAGGTTAATTGGTTTTAATAAAAATAATAAAAATCGCCATTCGGAAGAAAATCTCCGTTAATATTAAAAACACAATCTAATTTTTTTTAAAGGGCTTTTATGGAAGATATTGAAAAAAAGAATGGTTTCATTTAAATTCAAAGAAATTCTCCTGGAATGTTCGAAATTCTTTTAAGGTATACTGAATATTTTGAAACAGTTTTTTTATAAAACTATATATAGTTTAAATCATTTGCTTCGTGTTTATCGATTAAAGTCGTGATATTTTTCCAACGGCCTAAATTTCTGGAAACAACTCCAATAAATGATCATTTTTCTGAAAAATTTTTTATGACATCTCAAACGTATGTTAGAACAAACATTTATGATTATTTAAATAATAATTTTTTAACTTTATTTATTAATTTTGATAAATTTAATGGATCTCTTAACTATATAGTCTAACTTTTAAAATAATCAAGGGATCCGTTTAATATTATGGAATTGAACCAGGGAAGGCCTTTGGTTAATGAAGCCTTAAGTCAATGGATATAGTCCGAAGCCGGAGACTTAGAACTGGAACGTTCCGCCTTCACTATCCAACGGGATTAAATAATAATTTAAGATTTTGTTAAGAATCATCTATAATAAAATTTTTTTTAACTTTAGAAGCCACATAATTTTTCATTGTTCACGTGCTTAGACAACTGCGGGTCTTTTGGCCAGTATTACGGCATTAAAAAATTAATCTCGTGACAAATTCTGTCAGCCAGCGTAAGACATATAAATAATTTTTTTTTACATATAATAATCTATAAATATAAACGAATAATGGCAAGTGAGGGTGTGTGAAACACATACTCCCTCTCTCATTAATTTAAACGGACAGATAAAAAAAGACTTGGAGATTGTTATGTAGAATTTTCTTTGTTCATCATTGTTTTACAATCTCATAATCTTGTAGTGGAAAGGGAAAATTGAATGATAAATGAAAATTTAATATGGTAAAATTTATCATTTTAATTTTTAGGTATAAAAAAAAAAAAAATTATATATATATATATATTATTTTAAAAAATTTGCCTAAATCTAAACAAATAAACAAGGGGTTAAACACAAGGGGCGTAAAAAATACATTTATTATTGTATAACTAATTAAGTAATAAACAATGAGATATGAGATACTGTGCCCGTTGGCGTATTTATTGTGATTCATTTAAAGTTAAGATTAATACGAAATGCAAAAATACTGCCACGAACCGTAATTAATAAGGTTTCTCCTTAGCAATCAATAGCATAAATTAAAATTCGGAAAACACGCGTTCCGATATGACTCAATTTTAACCTTTAATTTGCATATTATTATAATGAGTATTATTGTTATTTTGTGCTTAAATTTAAAAAATAAATTTAAATAGGTCTGACTGAATGTCTTTATCTTCTGTACCATAATATTTTTTTTTTACTTTTTCACAAAAAAAAAAAATTACGGAAATGGCTTCTCAAAGAAGACATAATCAACTTAGAAGACGACGAAATGTTAACCGGATATATCGGAGATATATTCAACTTAATGTAAATAATGACACATTAAGGCTCATTGCGAATCTTCCTCAACAAACTACAAGAGATTCATCGATAGCTCAATTTTTCAATGGATTTTCTTTCCCTTAAATAAATTCACGAGTAGACAAAAAATATAACAAACAAACTGGTTTTGATTATTAGTTGCCATTGTTTAATTTTCTAAGCTCAAGATCATGTTTAACCTGATGATGTAAAATACATACACATTTATATTAGTATATAAATTTTTTTTCAAAAAAATGTATTTTCGCTATACTAACAACAATTCTAAACAGATACTATTAAAGTATATACTTTTATAAACAATATTTTGACAAAATATCAAACATCGATTTTTATATTTAAGACAACTATTTAGATTTTAATTTATGTTTTTCATGACAGAGAAAATGAATATCGAACAGATTAATATATCAATGAACAAGTAATAAAATACAACAAATAAATTTTACCATTGTTGCATTAATTTTATTCTTTAAAACTGACAATAAAAGAATTTTGACGAGTCGTTGTGTTACATTTAATTGCTAAATTAATAAATTCTTAATTCTTGTTGTTAAGAAATATTTAATTGATTACATAATTCAAATAAATTAAAATAATATCATACAGTGTTAGGGAATAACTTAAGAACCAAATACTAAAGATAGTATGAGTTATCTATTAGATTATCCAGTCAAAACAATTCACAAAATTTAAAAAATTATTAAAAAAAATATTCTTTAATACATTTAAAANAAAAAAAAAATCTAATATTATTACTCTATTTGTACCATTTGTTGTATATTCCTTATTCCTTTATTATCCTTTCTATTTTTATTTCTATTATTATTGCTTATTTTATTCTTATAATTCCTTTCTATTTCTACTGCCTTATTACATCTTTTATTCCCAACTTTTATATGTATTTTTCCTTCGAATTGTTCTTTCAATCTTGTTCCTTCTTCAGTTTAACTTTGTCTTTGTTTTGGATTTCTTCTTTATCTATTATTATTGGTGACCCATTTCTTTTATTATTCTTTTAGAGTCCAATTTGTTATATTTCTTGTTATCCTTTTAGTCATTCACCAGATAGTAAATATTTTCTTTTGCTTAATATTTCTTTTAACTTGTCATCTGTCTTTTTCTTTCATTTTCTTTAATTACACCTTTCTCTTACTGGATCTTCTCTGTTATCTCGAGCTCACCTTCTATTATTTCTTTGCTGTATTATTTATTTACCATATTTATCTATTCTTTTTTTATTCTAATCGTTTTTTAGTTGTTTTTAAGTTTTTAATTTCACGATTCAAATGTTGAAATTAATTACCTTAAATATTTCTCCTTTCACTTCCAATAGTGAAGGATCAGAACGTCTCGATCCAGATTATCTCAGCAATTCTACACCATTTTTCAATACTCGAGATATCCATTTTCTGAAAGTAACTTTTCGCCCAGCTATCTTTCTTGTGTATTTCTTATTTTATCTTGAAGTAGTACTTCTTTTTTTCTTTTATCTTCTTGCTGTTTGTTGATATCTTCCCATAATAATCTTCAACATTGCTTCATAAACATAAATACAAGGAAATGAAAAAGGGAATTCTAATCTAAACCAAACCGCAGATAGGATATATTCAACTATCTGACTGGTCTTTCCTTGCCTGATACGAAGAAGACTTCTATATACAGTATAAGGAAGAGAAGAGGAAGTTTAAAGGAATTTAAAAAGAAATCAAACCAGCCAGATAGGAGATTCTGAGATACCCCATTACCTGACTGGACCTCCCTTGCCTGATACGAGGAAACCTCTATATACAGTATAAGGAAAGTTAAAAGAAAGTGTTTAAAGGAGTAGTTTATTTTTAAGAGGTTATAGAGAAAAAATGAAATTATAAAGAGAAAAGAGTTTAAAGGAAAATTTTCAGTGAATCTAGTTTTTTAAATTTAGAGAAAAAAAATTTTTTTTAAAAAATGGTAGGTATTTATAATTTTTTTTTTTACATTTTGTAAAATTTACAAAGAATGTGTCATGAGAACTTATGTATTTTTATTATTGATTATGCAAAATACCTCTTAATTTAATTTATTTTTAATCATGAGCTAATGGGCTAACCAAGAAAGTATAATGATACATATGAGTCACAATCCATATTTTTTACGCGTTGCATGTTAGATCATAATTTCTTATTTTTTTTCTATAATTAGATTGTGAAATTTAAATCAATTAGATTACAAGCCCCGCAAATGAAGTAATAGTATGGTTACATAATAAATTCTCATGACACGACTTTGTAAATTTTACAATTCTTTAATAATAATTATAAGAATGAGTCAAAATTAATGATGACATAATAATAAATTAAGCATGATGAGTTATGTCATGCGAATTTTAAATTTTTAGAATTTTAAAAAAATATCCTCCAAAAATATTCTGAAATTTATTTATCCTTTTGATTTATATAAAGTTTAGTTTTTATTGAAATTTTTTTTTTTACTTTCTTTAATCTCTTTAGGATAGATGAGTGGTCATTAATATACGATAGGAAGGGCCATATAAATAGTCATTATTATTTTCATTCATTATACGACTCAAAATATAATTTTCAATTGTATCAAATTATCTTTAGTAGAACTATAACCACCCTCATATTTCCATTCAAGTGGATTATATCCTCCAAGAATCTCATTACTGTTTTTCACTTTAACGATTATTACTGTGTGAGATATAAACCCATCAAGAGATCCACGAGATAATAATTTGAATTCATATCTATCAGCAATTTTTAAATCATAAATCCATTTTAAAATTAATTCAGCATGTTGATGTGTAATAATTTTAAGACAATACTTTATCCAAAAATTCTTTAGAAATGAAATTGCCGAATTTAACAAATAGAATACATTGTTGTTTAAAATATTGAGAATAGTTTATTTCTCAAAATAATTATAAAATTCCTCACTAATTTTAGACATTATTAATTAATGTTGTCCTAATGTAGAAGAAATAAGGAAATTATTAATAATTCATATAACTATTTTTATGAAGATTCAGTAATTTATAAACAAGCTAAAGTAGCAGATGAAATTAATAAAAAGTTATCTTTTTTTTAACAACGGTATTTATTGATGCTCTCTCATACACTACAAATTCTCAAGAATAGACTTTTAAATTATAAAAGTCTTCCAGAAACAAAGATGCTTATGATATCCCAGATAAATATAGTTTACTATTTCAATTTAATATTCTTAATGAATATTTATTATAAATAGATTTAATAAGAAAGTATTTTAGAAAATTTAACCAAAATGGATATTTAGATTATGGACGTATTATATAATAACTGAACATGATGACATGCTAAAATTTGCCAGGTCAAAAATTAAAGTTCTTAAACAAATTAGCGAAATTTTTATTTAATCAAATTTCAAACCATATTTTTTTTTATATTTGACTCATTTGACTTATCTGTCAATATAATGATTTTGATCATGTCAGTAATCTATTTTATGTAAGTTAAAAATATATAACTTTATTCATTACTAAAAATTATAAAAAAAATTCTTATATTAACGTATTACGCTATTACGAAAAAAATTTCAAGGAAAATTCTCATTTATCATGACGATTATAAATTTCATAATTCCAAAAATCAAGCTTTTTTTTAGTTAATGAAACAGAATTTTTGGTTTAGAATAAAACTATTTAATATAATGAAATTAAACAACAAAAAGTAATTATTTATTTGGGAATTTTTCTAATTTACTTTGAGCATCTTTATCTCCTTATTCAGCAGCTTTTTTATACCAATAAATTGCTTGATCTATATTTTTTTCAATTCCATTCCCATTTTCATACTTAACAGCCAGGTTATATTGAGCTACATCACTTCCCAAATTTGCTGCCTTAAAAAATAATCCAAATGCTTTTTGTTTCAATTTCCTTTATATCCGCCTTACAAAAATTTTGAGAAACTGAATCCATAATTATTTATTGTAATAATTGCTTTTAATTTAGCAATTACTTGATTCATAGTTGGTCTATTATATGGTTCAAGTTTCCAACATTCTAAACGTTTTTACAACACATTAATAATTACGACTAAATAAATCAAGCTGCTTTAAATTTTTTTTCTTCAAAATTCGTGAATATACGGTATCATGAGATTCCTTTGCCTTTTATTGAAATATTTTTTCACGATTTTTTTTAAATACTGTAGATATGAAAAATTTTCTCGTGATACTTGTGATATCACACTTTATTATAGTATTTAATTACAGAAATATATGAAATATATAATACAGTATTATAAATTAAAAGAAAAAGTATAGAATTCGCTGGCTCAAAATAATTTGTAATATATGAAATATAAAAAGGAGATAATTTGAAAACTTTAAATTTATCAATGATTATGATGGTTTATATCGATATAATAAAGAAAAAGAATATCTTTATTTACCCAGTTATAAGAATAAAGTATTGAAAGTAACAACTTTAATCATTATTTTGGGACTAAATAAATTAAAAGATCCTTCTGTTTCTAATACAATAAAATAAAGCACACAGTTGTTAGATTCTATTTATGGAAGATAAAAAAATTTTTTATTACCACTTTGCAAATATGATATATACGTGAATTTTTTTAGTTTCAAGCCGTTTTGCTTTAGTTCAATTCAACTTTGCACGCTTATGTAACCAGTCTATGTAAATTATTTAGAAAGTGGATAAAATGTATTTGTTCGATTAGGTTATACGATTGTTTTTTTTTTAGAAAAATAATTATGAAATCTGATAGTACATCTTTTTATTGGAACAAGTACGTATAAAAAAATTAATACGATGTAAAAAAAATCATATTTTTATTAACTTTCTATATATACTGTAGCAGTCAATATTGAATGTTTTATATTCAATAACCCAATAACTCAATGTACTAACTCTATTGATAATCACGTGATTATGTTTTTTATGAGCCAGCACTATGGATTTGGCCCGAATTACGTTTACACTAATTTCCTTATTTGAAAATCTTCATAATTCTGGCCAGAATTACTAAACCGGTTGGCCACGATTTCTCACGATTTCTCTTATAATTTCTCATAAAATTCTCATAATTTCTCATAATTTCAATATTTTCCCATAATTTCTCAATACTCAATAATTTTTTATAATTTTTATAATTTCTCAATAATTTTTAAAAATATAATTACGCACGGTAATTAAATGACGTGAAAATTAATCATCAAACATTCACGTGGCATAAAATTGTAGTTTTTGACATTAAAAATTTCACTATTTTCGTTACTAGAAAGTACAACAGTAGTATAAACAGTATTAGTTACTAGAAGTTGCAAGTCGCAACCGATTTGCGCATCCAAATTATGAAATTTTCCTGTATACGATTATACGAAAACTAGCTTTGATCTTACCTAAATAAGTTACTAAAAGGAAATCAAAGAAAGGAAGTGAAAAATATTTTGCAAATTACAATTATAGTGATTTTGAATATGTAATTTAAAAATATATAATTGGCTTTGAAATTATCAATTGTGCAAACTCGAACAAAAAAAATCATAACCAAAATTTAAATGAAAAAATTAATTATTAATTTTAATTTTAATATTACACCGCCTAATATAACGAAACATTTATTGTTATATAATTAATTTATACAGATAAAAACTAGAGAATTATTTATTGCCTTATGGCATTTACAAAGACATGAAATATAATTAATTTTGATAATTATTATGACATATTAATTTACTGTATATAACATTCGAAATACGTAAAAAGAAATAATAATCTTTTTGACTACTTTAAACTTTCAATTAGAGTTTCGCCAATTTTGTTATCTTTATTTTTAACTATCATTAAATTATCCATAACAGTTTCAAGAGATAATTCATTAAGATTGAAATTATGTTGATAAGAGGTAGTGCCAGACATGTGAACAGAGACTTTACCATTTGTAAAAGTTTTGGTTAAATCAAACACAAGGTCACCGTTCATTTTTACTATTTGTAATGTATAATCTTTGATGTTTGGACTTTCAAGGCCATCATAAAATTGTCCAATAACCCGACACTTGTTATCAGGTGTATTACTGAAAGTAAACAGACCCACAACTGAATTTGAACGTTTTTTATTTAAAATGCCCGTATTGAAATCAGCGAAAGCAGCGACTTCTTGACGCTTATTTAATGGAGCAGTTTGAGTTAATCCTATCAAGATCATGCAAATCAAGACAATCATAGACAAAAGGGAAAATCTTCTTGAAATCATTTTGTTTTTTTTTTTTTTAAAAAAAATTTATTAGGAATTTATTTTGTAAGTAATAATAAATAATTGAATTGTTTTTTCAATAAAAGAAAGTGGAGAAGTGAAAAAGGGCACTTGTTTTATACTTTTCAAAAACATTAATTATGGCTTAAAATAAAAAAAATAAAAGATATTTATCTCATTAAACTATTCCTATTAAAGAAATAACCAATATTGGTCCACCGAAATATCTCATTACTAGCTTACATTTTAAATTTTATTTGAAAAAAAACTTTTTTTTTACCATAAAAATAGATTTGTTAAAAAATAGAATTCAACTAACTTGTATTATATAGTTTGTTTATTTTAAATAAAAAAAAATCGATAAAAAATTTATGAATTTGGATTTAATTCTCAATATTTATAGAAATCAAGATTTTCTTAAACTGAATGTATCACCTTAATGCATAATTATTGAACTATCAGCTGCTGAAGCTTCTCAAAATGATTAGACGCATGCAAACATGATCTATTACATATTATAATGGCGTTCGAACAATTTTAAACGCCCAAAATAATAAACAAATGCACTTAAATTTCTTAAAATAAAAAAAAACCAATAACAAAGTTAATTGGTGTTAAAAATAAAATTTAAAGTTTATAAAATTATTGACTATTGACAAATAATTTTCTTTTAATAATATTAAAATTTATAATTTCTAATTTTAAGCACCTTTAATTTTTTAACTTTTAAACTTTACTTGCGCACATATTCTCTATTACAACCCCTTAAAAGTAAATTCAAAAATTATTTTTAATATCGTAAAAAATATCTTTTGCAAATCTAAAAATAAAATAAACAAACATAAACATTTATTGAATACAAGTATACAATGAGTTTGTTTTTATTTTTTATTTTTATTTATGAGAGTGCAAAGTATCGCTAATACATTATGTGTAAAACGAAATGAATAAAATAGACAAGTACTCTAACTAATCCTAGCTAAGTGTAATGCCCGGATGCCTCTCTTATCTTTATAAGTACCGGCCCGCGAAGAAAAAAAAAAAGAAAAAAAGAAAAATCTATGGTATTTGACAGGAAATGATTAGAAAAATATGAAAATTTCTATATTATCTATATTGATGTCATTATAATAATCGTAGAAATTTCTACGAAGGTCTAACTTCCTGAGTGCAAATAATTACTTGAGGCCCAGACGAGCTAGACGTTCGGGTTAATTGCCAAAGGACGGATAGGTCGTGTTTAGAGACGTTAGAGGCAAGTTATTAGGCCTGTTTCTGTTGGGTGTACAAAGAGTTATTTTTATTTTATTATTTTTATTTACGTGAAGATTAATTACATAATAATACTAATTGGAAAACTAGATTAAAACATTAATTAATTCCCTCGAAGGTTGAACACCTCGCTTAAAAAAAATAAGAAGATTAGGCACGGCCATCTTCATGTAAATAAAAAAGTGGAAAAAGAAGAAAATAAACTAATGAAATTAAAATCTATGCCTATAAAGGGATTAGAAGTAAAATCATAAAAATTTCTATGTCGTGTCCAAGAACCAGAGTGTAAATAATTAGAGGAGCTCAAAGTAACCATGGGTTGGGCGAGTGCAGTGTTCGTCTGTTAGCGACAGAATGGTCGCGCGTATCTGTAGCAGGTGTTGAGGTATCTGTGAGATTATTATGGCGGAGCTTTCGCTTTTTTTCCCATGGATCGTTGGTTACGTTTTTTAAAAAAAAACGTTTTTTCTTTTTAGTGATAATGTGATGAGATAATTCCCAGTCTTTGAAGTTGACGTTGTGTTTGAGCCATGTGTCTTGTTTCTAATGCCAAGTGAGTAGTTGCACCGTTGGAATGGAAGTAGAGGTTTCTATATTTGTAATACCTACTTCTTTCATGTTAGTATCTGGGTCTTTATCATCATCTGTTTTCTGTTTTCTTGTTTGTTTATTAGTTTTGGTTTGGTCGTTATTGAGAACATATGAATCGTTAATAATAGACTGTTCAGTTTCTAAAGAAAGCTGTGTTCTGCTTTAAAGTTGTTTATTTATTTTATAAATCTTTGAAAATTTGTTATGTGTACTGCGGAATTTTTTAAAAAAATAGAGATTGGGCGGAAAGAGTTTTTTTTCTTCCTAGGGAGTATAAGGAATTATTTTTTATTTTATTTTTATTTCAGATATAGAGTCATAGCGAAGTACAGTACATATAAAATAAAATTAAATTGATATTTCGAATGAAGATCCTATTGCGCCCGCCCAAACAATCAGAGTACAAGGAGTACAAGGAGTACGTCATAAGATAGAGATAAATAATAGTGTCACGTGAGATTAAATTTTTTACTGGATATTTTGAAATTTGAAATAAATCTAATATAATGATATAATTGAAGTTTCGCCAATTTGATCCTCATCCTGCAAAATCAGTATTAAATTATCTAAAAATATTTCTCGATATCTCGCTACGTGCGTGTAATACGAACGAAAAAACATAGTCTGATTGGTAACACACGCGTACATACAGACACGAATTTTATGGTTTGGGTTAATTGAAAAAGCTTATCAAAATTTAACTTATATTGCTAAAAATAACAAGCATACTAATTTGTTTGTACCTTTTCAATCTCAACATATTTTGTATGTCACTATTAAGGTTGTTGGATGCCATAATTGTAAAAGAAACCTGAGTTTGAGTGATTTATAAAATAGCGAGATCCTGAATCACGATCTTGTGAGAATTCATCATTGATCAGAGTCATCAGATGGATTGATTATGGACAGTTTTGAAAACTGTAGGAAAAAGTAATGGGAACCATGGAAATGAAAGAATGGAAAAAGAAGGTGAAGGAAATGAATAAGAGAAAATATGATGGAAACGAAAGAGTGGGATAAAGAAAAAAACGGAGGGAAGATTTTGGGAATAGAATGAAGTGGAGTAATAGGTATTCTTTATATTATTTTCATAATTTTTTTATGTTCTTTTTTTTCTTTTCTTTTTTTTTTTTACTTTAGTTAAATAAGGAGATTGGGCAAAGGAAAGTAAAGAGAAAATCTTCCCTTATTTAAAAACTAATTTTTAATTGAGGTTAATTAAATTGTGCACTAACGAAATTTCGTTTACAAAAAAGAGCCTTTTTTTTGTTCTCCGATCACGTGATTCCGTCAATTTTTAAAATTCGCACTCCTTAAATTTATAAAATCATCCCGTAAATAATTATAACAAAATAGAGTTTTATCTTGATGATCTTATCTAATCATTCCAGAGATAAGATTATAGTAGTTATTATAGTGTTATACTATACTTTTAAGTTAATATGTCGCATGTACAAGCACCAAAAACGTAAATATAGCCGCAGTTATAATTTTAGCGTTTTAAAAATAATCTTATCACGTTTAACAGCATGATTGCATAAGGAGTTGATGAAATTTATTCTCTGACATTTAATGTATACTAATTTCACCGAATATAAGGGTTGTAAATTCCTCTTGTGTTTATGTTATATTGAATTTGGTAAGTTAAATTATGTATATACAAATTATTAGACGAATAATATAATGATATAATGCAGGTATAACTCATTATCTGGGTTTTGTGTCCATCACATGAATTCTGAAATAACTATATTTAGATAGTTCCACAGTTTTTCATTTCAAGATACGATTGTCATAATCTAATGCATTTCAGCATCATATGTTGCTTTTTGTGTAAAAAATTATTAATCAAATTTCCCTATTTTCCGTTATAATGATGATGAAAAAAAATATAAATAAATAGGAATCGATTTTTAGAATCTGATGATCTGACGAGCGTCGATTTATTTTGATCACCTAAATTCACGGAAAAAGCATGGGAAAATTTGGGAAGTTTATTCACAATTATTTTGTATTACATAAATACATATTTTTGAAACCATGATAATTACAGTACATCGCACGTAAGTAGTTTTATCAAAAAAAAGAAAAGGAAAGAAAAACTGTTGTCCGAAGTGTAGCGGAGGACAGTAAGTTATAGTCAAGATTTGTCTGTCACGACGCATGATTAACCGATCAAATTTTAAAATCAGATCATTTAAACATGAAAAAAAGGTCGTTTTTTTACAGATTTGTTGGAAACAATAATAGGATTAACATAGGCCAGAAGAGTTGAGATAACAATTATATAGTCACATTACAATTATTACTACATTATTTACGTAACTTTACCATAAACTCTATACCACGTTTCTCTATACTTGTATATACTATTTATCATAAGCTTCGGACGTGCTATTTCCCTAGTATACAGTATATACTGTATTTTTTTTTATAACTGATTTGATTTCACCGAAAAAATATATATATATACGATGTCTCTCTCTCCGTCTTTTCTTTTTTTTTTTAAAAAAAAAAAAATTTTTATTTAAATAACCAAACCATTTTTAATTTATATTTAAAAAATTCTCGTAGTATGAAATCAAAAACAATTATTTCTGGATGAAATAATTTATTTATTCTTTATGCTTCCTGAAAAAAAAATAAGAAACTATTATGACTTTGCTAGTAAAAATCTAAATAATTTATTTTGAAAGATACTTTTAACCAATTTATCACCTTCATTCTTCTATAATATTTCATTAATAATAAGAATATAGAATAATTATTACTTTTTACCTAAATACAATATGGATAAGAACTTATTTTATGATCAACAGTTATTTACCTTGAATTCTTCTCAACCTGTATCCACTCATTCTTACAATTCATTCAATACTAATGAATCACAGAATTTTTCTACCGATGTTACAGGAGATATGACGGATATATCTGATACATCGTATGATTTTACTACTTTCAATACAACAGAACATACTTTGCAAAATCAACAGATTTTACAAACTATGACTTTTTATCACTTTTCGTCAGTCGATAACAATTTTTATTATGTAACTTGTAAAATCGTTTTATGTGATGATTTTGATGATCATGATCATTATAATCACAAATTCTTTTTCCAACATCCAGATTATCCCTCCACAATTTATTTTGTTACCTGTAAATTGCTTTCATTTCCTTTAATAGAAAATCTCTTAAATAATGGAATGGATTTTGATGTAAATTGTAAAGTATTATTATCTTTACATCAAAAATTCAATCTTGAACAAAGCTTGAAACAGAAACTTTTCAATTTGATGTACTGTAATAGAAATGCAAACTCGACAACACAAACCAACTCAATGACAAATTACGATTCACAACAATTCTAATAATTTTATATATCAAAATTATTAAAATGATTCAGAAAACACTTTAAGATTAAATATAGTATTTTTGCCCTGTATGAAAGAGTGATTTATTTCAAATTTTTCAGATATATCGAATCGCCATTTTTTTTTTTTTTTATGAAATGGAACGTTATTTTTCATAAAACATTATTATAATTCGTCTTTAGTCTTTATATACTCTTTATATGAATACACTTACTAAAAATTCGTTAGTAAAATTGTGATAAGTTTAGATTGAAGATCAATCATTTTCTATTTTATTTAATTTCGTTTAAACGATAATTCGTTACCCGGAAATTCATTTGATTTTTTTTTCATTTTATTCGTTATCGTTCAATAAGGAATTACAAACTAATCTTTTTTATAAGTAATCTTAACGTTTATGATAATATCTCACGACGTTGTTAAACAATCAACTATGCATTCTTTTAAGATCCGTTCCGAATATAATAAGTTTTACGTTTACAAATAAAATAAAATTGCAAATATGAACAATTTGTTTTAATTTGATTTCGGTAATGTCCGCAAAATTAACAAATATAAATATGCAGATCAATTGGATAATTTTGGCTGATAAAGAAAATGTAATACAAGATAGTTGACTGTATATTCTCTCCAGATACCATGTTATTAATGTTTTACAGTATATCGTATTTATCTATTGTATCATAAATAATTATGTATAGTAGTAATTTTCATTGATATAATGGTTTATTGCTGGTAGTTGCTGACTTGCTGTATGTTATATTTTTGTAGAAAATTTACCGTCAATAAAAAAAAAAATAATTAATAAGCAATAAAAGATTTATAAATTTAATATATTTTTTAAAATATTTGCATAAATTAATACTTTTACAAAAAAATGTAAATATTTTCATTCATACTATCAAAATATATTTTAAACTTTATCGATATTCGGGCAACGATCCAATTCACACTTTACAATCCACGCAAGATTATCAGATGACTTATTTACCTTCATTAGCTAATCCTCAAGAAACTGCTATATTCATTCTTTTATACGCCATTCATCGATATTCAAATGAATCATATCAATTGTGAAGAAATCCTATAACTCGATTCATCAATAGTTCTTTTTTCATCTTACGATCAAAAATCTCGATTAAAATTAATATTTATCATTAAAATAAATTAATTTCCAAATTTTGAATTTGTATACATATATTCATACTATGACTGCTCCGAAAGGTATCCGTACATCTCTTAAGTATCGAATCAAATTTCAATAAATATTTTGATAGATTTTACGGTTGTTGGTTTACCCAGAATTTGACATGGAACAGTAATTATTTTATCCAATAATTGTTTCGTACGCCAAATAGTAATTTTTAAGTTTCTACATATTTATGTACAGTAAATTATTAGCCTAACTAATTATACTTTTTCGTATGTGATATTTTAATAATTTTTGATAAGAAAACTTTCCATATTACGGATTTACCCCTATCTAATAATTATAATCTATATAGATAAAAAGAATTTAAAAATAATTATATTTGTAAACCTTAGATATGATAGAGAAAAAAGAGTTTAAACAGTTATTTTATTTAAATGCTTTTTTGTTTATGTAATTAAATTAAAATAGTTAACTTGAAAAATAAATTATTAATGCGTACAAATTAATTGGGCGTTCTTCTGTAATCCGAATTCAATTAAAGACACGAAGTTACCCGCCCATGTTACTCATTCTTAATTACAAAAACTTTTTCCGTAAAACGAAAAAAAACTGATTACTTACACGACAGAGAACTCATTGAAATAATTCTCAACAACCTATAATTGATAATAATATTATTAATCAATTTTATTCAAGGTCATATTATCAAGGTTTCAATAGTTTTTTGTACAATTTATTTAATAAAAATTGTATTCTTTATCGAAATAAAAAGTATCAAAACACCAATAATTTTGCGACTAATAATAAATAACAATAGTAAAAGCAAAACTTAATCTAATTTTACGAGATAAAAACATTTAAGGTAGTTGTCCTGATATTTTGTTTTCGTATAAATGCAATGAACCATTAATGACTTCATTACTAGCATAACTTTATAAATGAAACAAAGTGTACAAATGTACTATCCGTAGTTAATTTTCATTCGTTTGTTTCTCAAACTATATCTGATATGCACGGCATTATAATTTAAAATCAGTGGTTTATTAAGTAAATTGACGAACTAGTTAGTTTTTTTTTATTTATTCTTTTGATTGATAATCGTGTACAAGTATTTTATATACATTTTTATTAGTAATTATACTATGTGCAGGGGCACTACACAATGTAATGATTTTTAATACAGACATAAAAATAATATTTTTTTTTTCATGAATTTTGAGATAAAAAGTCTCGAACGAGTTCGTTAACGTTATTTTCTAAAAAAAATCATACATAAATCATGCATAATATGTACTATATACAGAAAATATGCATGAAACAATTGTAAAATATGCGAAAATGACTTATGAGCCTTTTTGTATATTTTCTGCATCGTCATTTCATATTATTCGATTGTAAGTTTTTTTGGTACAGTTGATGAAAGGTATATTATCGTTCTAATTATATTTGGTACCGTTTATAACCGATGTTTTAAACATATCGGAATAGTATCGGCGGATTTTTTGTTTTACCCTACAACAGATATTTATAGTAGAGATCTGTCCGTGTAACATATGTCGTGCGCAGTGCGCTGCGCTGGAATATTAATAACACTGCGCCTCATAGAATACATTTTGTAACACAAAATAAAATAAATAGTATGTAGGTATTAGGTATTTTTATTATGTTCATGCTTTTAAATTTAATTATTAATTTATACAATAAATTTTTTTAATTAGGTTGAATAAATTACATAAATTGTAAAAAAAAATAAAATAAATATTATATTTAAAGTCGAAAAAATAAAATTTAAAAATTGGATTTGAGTATTGAAATTATATCTTCTACTAAATAATAAATTAAAAATTAATATTATAACTATATGTTTCCCAAAATAACAGCTATTTGTTTCATTTATCATATATCTATTTCTAATTGATCAATTCTGATTTTTGATGTTATACTCATCTCTTTATTGTCCCATATACCCAGTTTTTCATATGATATGTTTTTGACTATTTATTTATCCATCAATTTTACATATTTCCTCCGCTCCATATTGAATGGAAACTCTTCTATGCATCCCAAAAAGTGACAATTTTGTCAGCCTCTATTTCTAACTTTACTTATATGGATCTCGAAAGAAGGAATCGCCGAACTATCCTTTTTGTTTACTTCGATTTACTGTATTTATTATTATTATTTCTCCTTTTGTTCATAATTCAAATTTTTCTGGATTCACTTTAGATTTTGATAGATACGCCAAAGTTTCTAAAGTTGTAAAATTTTCTTCATTTAGTGTTTGTTCTTCCATAAGATTTATTGATTGTATATTGACTTATTCTTTTTACTATGCCGATTTGTTTTATTATTTCCATATTCTTCTTTCAATTTATAGCATTCCATTTAATTTCTACAGAATTGTTGGTAAAGGAGCAATGGCCAATTGTGAAGAAATAGTTGGTAAACTTTCCCGCTTCTTACATTAATAATTTTGTTATCCACTATTATTTCTTTGTTCTGTTAATAAAAATGTCCATCAATGATTTTACTATCTTTTCTGGATAGTTTCTTTTAGTGTCTTTTTCATCTGACGGAGTCACAGTATAAAGCTTTGGTTATGTCCACGAAAAGAATCCAGATTTCTCTTTTAGAAATTATTGAATCTTCACTTTCTCCAAATCTGTATAAGTGTTGGTACAATGTGAGCTCATGAATAAAGTAGTAAATACGATATATAAGGAAATGGAGGGAATTTTAATCTAAACCAAACTAGTCAGATAGGAGATACTCGACTATCTGACTAGTTTTTCCTTGCCTGTACGAGGAAGACCTCATACACAGTATAAGGAAGTAAAAGGGATTTAAAAAAAACAAACCAGCCAGATAGGAGATACTCGACTATCTGACAGGTTTTTCCTTTCCTGATACGAGAAAGATCTCATATACAGTATAAGGAAGATAAGAGGTAGGGAAGGGAGTAGTTATTAAAAAGAATATAGATTAAATAATTAAAATAAGGGGAAAGGGGAATGAGCTCTAAATATACTCGAAATTTTTAAGATAGGTATTTATATAATTAAAAATATTAAGAATATAAAAATGAGTCAAAACTACCAACAATACAATAATAAATTAAACATAATAAGTCACATCACACAAAATTCCGATCATGCAATTTCTTCACATGAAAGGTTTCTATAGTTTGTTAATGACTCATGATTTCTTCCTAATATTTAAAATCCGTAACTAATTGATAAATGATGAAACAGAGGGTATTGAAAAAAATTTGTTTTATAGAGCTAAGCTCGTGTAATTTACTTTTAAAATAATTTTTATTATTTATGTGTTATATGTCAAATGTATTTTGTATGATATTGTATTCTACACTCCAAAAAGTTTATTTTTCAATATATAAAAATAAACAAAACAGACACACACACACGCACACATCATAAACAAGTTAAAAATTTAGCATATTGGGTTCAATCAATGATTTTTTATTCTTCCAGTGTACATTACAGTACATTATAGCCTGCTATACAAAAAAATAAAGTATGCTGTTTGCGAAACTTATTTACAAAACATGGGTTTTGTTCACGTTTGTAGCCAAATCAAAAAGTTGGTATCTAAATTATCAATTATAAAAAATATAGTAGAATTTTCATTGAGAATATTATTATTATTTTATATTTTGCTAAAATTAATAACTTTTAAATAGTCACGACTAAATAAATTAAATTTATAAAATTTGAAAAGAATTCTGCAACTGATAAATTACTTTATTAGTAAAATATCTTTTGTTTATATGGATGATAATGAGTCCAATTTGTGTAACAAAATATATAAAACATTATTTACTAATATCATCAAATATATTCCTTTTATAGCTATGAAGGTTTTTCTATGTGATAATTTCCTGATTTAGGGAATCTTCAATTGTCAAATTTTAGTATTTCCGGTAATAATTTATAGCTACTATGTAACCGTTTTTTTTTTACAATTTGAGGATATATATTTTTAACAACCCTGAAAAAGAGGGTAGCCGGATTTATTCATATAATATTGGGGTGTGATAATTAATGGTGACAATTAGCATTTTGTCATAAAAATAGTCTCCACGCTATGAAAGTTACTTTCTTTCAATTCACAGTTTATTATACTGTACGAGCAGTAATGCATCATAAAAAGGAATGTCATTAACGTCTATCAGTTACATACGTTGCAATTCAGGTTTATACAGTATATGAATTATATGAAATTTAATTATATACGTTTGAGTGAAATTTAATGTTAATCAGGGATGGGAAAATATTCCAATAAAGTTAAATGAATCCTTAATCGATTATAAAACAAATTTTTCAAGTTTTACTTATAGTATAATTATATATATATGTTGTGCGTCAAATGACGATTTGCGTCAGTTGACAGCTGACGCGCGTCAGATGTCGATTTTGAACAGGTCGCTCTAAGTAAACTTTTTTTATTATTAATTAAACTGCCTTTAATTTTATAAGTAAACTTGTGCAGCATAATGAATTACATATATTCTGAAATTTTCATATA
>QKYT01000010.1:28606-55877 GCA_003550305.1 Glomus cerebriforme | reverse complement strand
TAACATTGACAAATTTATTTCTGTTGTTTATATTATTAACAATAGAAAATTCAGTTTATCCGATAAAAAAAACCGTTTTCAAATGAAATTTTAAATATGGAAATTTTAATAAAGCGAAATATGATAAATCTGTGACACGTATGTGGCGCAGAAAAACAAAAAAGAGTTACCCTGCGTACCCATCAAAAAATGTCACGTTGGCCTGCATTAATTGTGGCGCACATCCATATGCATGATTATGCATGTTGCCGATCTTTAATTCTGGCCATTTCGTAACATTTTTTGATGGGTACGCAGTGGTAGTCAACAAAAAAGAAACCTATTTCTTAATATATAAGTATTTAGCAAAAAACTTTATTTCACAAAATCCATTTTGGAAAGGATCGGCAAAAAGTCCTTCCATACTCTATGCAAACTTACAGAACAGGTAAAAAAACGCTTATAAATAATTTAAAAGCCCTATGTTTTATTTAAAATTTTTGAAATGCTGCGCCACATAACCAAACGATATTTAATTGCTGATTTACGGCAGTTCATAACACTTAATGAACAACAATATATAGACTTTAAAAAGAATAATTATTGGTACCATTATAGAAATTATATATTATAGAAATTATTATTCTTTATCGAAAAAATATGTTTTTGTGTCATAATTTGTGATTTATGCTATTATTATTTTCGGAATCGGTTAACATTTACAATATAATTACAGCTGGGGTATTAATGGTAATCATTATATCAAAAAAAAATTTTAGATAAAAAAAAAATCGCTCCAATTTAATTAGCATTCAAAAGTCAGCTCATTTTGATGACTTATCGGCATAGTTTGAAAGTTCTAAACTATCACCACCAGCATTGGGGCGCAAGGGATGTTGGAATATTTTAATATACAATTTTCACAATAAGTGATTGAAATTATTTCGTCATTAATTCACGTGATTTGCTTCTACGAGTTTAAATTTTATTGGTTGGACTTGATTTGTGTAACGTTTAGAAAAATTTTCGTTAGCAAAGAAATAAAAATAAAAAATTTTCACGATATTTTTCGCAAAGAAATAACTGAAAATAAATATTTAACTAAGAAAAATAAGCAAAGAGAAATTTATTTAGAATAATTCTTTTTTCATTTCATAAATTTATAAATAACAGAATTAAATTCGTCATTGTTAAAATCAAAGTCGAAGGAGAAAAAAGGATATTTTTACATATTTGAAAATGTTTTTGAAATTGGAACTTATATGATAAAAACTATAAAAAGTATGTACAAATGGCGACTTTTACGTACAATAAAAAAAATAAGTTACGCAAATTCTTATTGTTTATGTACATGTTTTCTACAATTTACAGAGATTTTATACTCATGAATCATAAGACCTTCCACATTCAACCATAATTATTGCTTTATCCGGGTTTATAATTTATTTAAAAAATTGTAAAAATATTTTTAATAAAAAGCGAAGAAATCTCGTGATGATTTACAAATTTTGAAGAAAAAAAATTTAGAAGCTTAATTTGTTTAGTCATAACTATTAATGTGTTATAAAAAAGGTTCTTATTAATTGATACTACTTTTTTTTAAACGAAAAAATAATAAAAAGTCTTACAATTGTCTTACATAATATAAAAAATCGATGGTTTGATATTCAATTATCGCTTGGAAAAGTATTCGTTTATCATTTATTATCAGAGAAATTTATATAATAATAATATAAATGCGTATGTATTTTACATCACCAGGTTCAACTCTGAGAAAATTAAATAATGACAATTAAAAATCAAAATTAGTTTGTTTGTCATATTTTTTAAAATCTTCTTACTTAAATTATTTAATGGAAAGAAAATCCATTGAAAAATTGAGCTATCAATGAGTCGTTCGTAGTTTGTTGAGGAAGATTCACAATCATTCTTAATGTGTCATCATTTACATTAAGTTGGATATATCTTCGACGAGATATAGTACTAACAATTCGTTGTCTCCTAAGTCGATTCTGTCTTCTTCGAGAAACCATCCCCGTATTTTTTTTTTTTTTTTTTTTGTGAAAAAGTAAAAAAAAAATATATTATGGTACAGAAAATAAAGACATTCAGTCAGACCTATTTATATTTATTTTTTAAATTTAAATACAGTAAGCACAAAATAAAATATGAATAAATTATTCATACAATCATATTCATTAACGCCTACAATATCTACATATCAAAAAGTTTCCAACTAAGAATTCTTTTTCTGATTGTGAACTGCATAACTGCGTCATGTTGAACCTACTCTTTTAAACGATTTTTTTTTTGAAATCATTGCCATTATAATAAGAAATCTTCTTTTTCTGATTCTCAATCAATGTAATGGGCATAATAAGCGATATGTTCGACCTTAACTTTCACAAATTTCTTTTCACTATTGAAATTTGATATATTTAGAATGGGCAATGAAAAAAATTTTCTTTGTATAATGATAATAATAATCAAGATTAAAGGATGTTTCCGGTATGTTTTTGTCCCGAATTTAAAAGAAAATACTCCATTTATGACAAATTGCTATCGTTATAGATTTCCGTCTTACGAGTATTATTTATTAAAAAAAACAAGATTATGACGGTTTATTAACCCTATTGAAATTTTTCACAAACAAAACTTTATATAAAGTTATAAACAATTAACATATAAAAATCATTGAGAATGAATTGCGTAACTAAATACGTAAATAATATTGTGTGATCATGTCATTTTTATGAATCGGATCTGGATCACCGGATCACGCAATCCAGTCACTCCCTTAAATTTAAATTTAATAGATGCTTAGCACTATTACAAAGAAACAAAAGAAATACTAAAAATAATTAATAAAACGTTTTTAAATCTTTATAGTAATATTCTATACTTAAATATCTGTCAAAGAGTGGATGGGTTTAGGACAACTTGATGGGTTTGATTACTAATATCTTTTTTTCAATTCGAAATGTTGATCTTCTGACCAATATACATTAGATGATCATGTAGTACAATTTCAATTTGAGTAGTGTTACAATCCGAGGATATCCTCCATCCGTCTATGATAGACGTCGGATAATAATACTGACGGATATCCGCACCGTGTACTAAATTTGAGTTGTGAAACAATTTTTTTACTATTAAATTTAATAAATTTTTATAAGCCACTTAGTGTAGATCTAATCAAAAATGAAATATTTTACTATGATCATGTGATTTGCTCGCTTTGTTCCTCAAAATAGGAATATTTCCTTGCAGATCTAAATCTGATAATTTTAATTTTGATACTTGATAGAAATTGCTATAATTGAATTGTGTGAAGTTTCTGATATAAAAAAAATTATTGGAAGTATCGAAAGAAAGTACATCTATCTCATCCTTTTTTCAGTTATTAAATCAGAGAAATTTATTGCATGTTCCATTATGGCTCAATAATCGAACTTTAATATTTTATTTTGTGCTTATTATATTTAAATGTAAATACATCTGGTGAATGGATTTATTTTTTGCATTGTAAGATATCTTTTTTTAAAAAATTTTCCCTCAAAAAAAAAAAGAATCAAATTAGAAAACAATGAAATGTAAATTGAATATATCAAAGACATATTTAACTTAATGTTAGCAATTTATTAATAACTTAATTTTTCAATGGATTTTCTTTCCATTAAATAAATTCACAAGTGAGTAAACAAAAAATATGGTAAACAAACTGGTTTTATTATTAATTATCATTATTTGATTTCTCAGCTAAAAATTGTTTTAATCTGGTAATATAAAATATATACACATTTATATTTGTATTTAAATTTTTTTTCAAAAAATATATAACCAAGAATTAAATATGATGATTTTTAATTATTAAATATATCCAATATTTTCACAAAATATCAAAGCATCAAAGTCAGTTGTAATAGTATTTTAGTTTTGTTCATGTTTGTAGTTAAATCAAAAAATGTTAGTTTCTAAATTATTATTTATTATATTTATTAATTTAAAAATTAGTGGTTTTGTTTTTTATCACGCCTGTGATATGTTATATGGGTTATGCCACTAGATTTTTATTGGCTAAAATTTTTTGCCACACTTGTTTTGTAACACATTAAATCACAAAAACTTTATTTCCAAATATATATTAAACCTATACATTTCAATTTTCATAAGGTTAGCTATAATATTCATGAAGAAAATTATGTTTTTCATATTACCACTTTGGTCAAAGTAAAATTATTAATTGAAAGTTGTCTGAAACTGCTAGGATTTCAATTTTCATGGAGGTATAATTAATACTTGTAAAGTTTTACGTTTTTGACTTTCTTTATTAATTGATAATTGTTCAGCGGGCTAAAACTACTATAATTTCAATTTTTATAAAGGTATAGCTATTACATGTAGAGTTATTTACATTTTCATAATACTAACTTTCAAATTATTTATTTTATAACATATTTATTTATTTAGCTTTACAATATTTGTGCATTCTAAATCATACTTAAAATTATGCTTAATAAATATAATTTTTTGAATTTTTTGAATACATTAAACAAACTTTTTATCAAGATGGTTAAATCCCAAAATAACAAACACAAAATATCAAAAAGAAATATTAATAATGATTTAAGGGTGATATTTTAAAATTAAAAGACTGTATAATAATTCTAATAAAGTTAGAAACATGTAGAAATACAAGAAATAAAAAGAAAGAGAAATTAAAATATAAGTAGTTTTCAAAAGCAACCTAAGCAGAAATACTTAAAATACACTCAAGTCCCAGAATGAAAAAAAATAAAATTCATAAATTAATACCATTATGAAAAATGTGAATAACTCTACAAGTATTAAAATGTACTTTCATGAAAATTAAAATCCTAGTAGTTTTGACCTGTAAACAACTTTTAATTAATAAAGAAAGTCAAATTTCTCAGCTAATAATCTATTATGAAAGGAGAATAATAAAGAATTTATTTCACATAAAATGAAAGGTAATGGCAGATTAAAAGTTGCATAGTCCGTAGCACTAGCAGAAAGCGTCAGGAATTAATATAATATGGTATTCTTGCATGTTCTTGAGAATTGACCAATATGATCTAAAATAAATAAATAA
Source organism: Glomus cerebriforme (assembly GCA_003550305.1). Classification (NCBI taxonomy): domain Eukaryota; kingdom Fungi; phylum Glomeromycota; class Glomeromycetes; order Glomerales; family Glomeraceae; genus Glomus; species Glomus cerebriforme. The sequence goes on along the minus strand of QKYT01000010.1, from coordinate 50,785 downwards.
ATAAATACTTTTTTTTTTATAAATAAAAATTATTTCATTTTATTTATAATAAAGAATTTTTCGTTTTTTTTTTTCTTAAATTTCTTTGAAAAGATTTTTTCTATTTTTTTTTTTGTTTATCGTAAAATAAAAGATTTATTATTATTAATTATTATTATGAAATCGTTACTTATTGATTCTCGTGACTTTGATTAAGAAGCCTGAAGAAAAAAACTTCAAACTTTGGTCTTTTTATAATGAATTTTTGCGATATTAACACGGAAATTTACCAAAATGTTCCAATGGCAAAAAATGTACGAAATAATGCATTCAGTAATACGGTATTAGAGGTGTAACGATTAATTGAAACAACAACAATAAAAAAATATTAAATAAAAAAATAATAAAGCAACCAATGAAAAAAGGAAATTTGTTATATTTCACAACTTTAAAATTTAAAAAACAACTTTAGTCAAATTAGGAAATAAAATAATAAAATAGCTTTTATATTTAATGTAGTGAAAAACAAATAAATCCGATCCCGTTCTCTTTAAAATGAATGTACCTGCAAATAATACAAGATTCCGGGTAAATTACTCAAAAAATCAGCCTCATTAATGCTGTATAACACAGACAGATTGAATGGATGAAACTGGATGACATTAATGAATGTAAAACAAATTCGGGAAAACTCCTTTTTTGAAAGTTGTAATTTTCTTTATTATTTAAATATCAAGATAAAATAAATAAAAAATAGATAAAATTTATATATCATAATCGTTATAAATTAAAGTTTTGCGAGTATTTGTGAATCATCTTTCTTAATAAATTGTGCAATAGAATAAGCAATACTCATTACACTAATCTAAAAAAAAAAAAAATAATAATAATAATAATTTTAAATTAATTACACAATCAGATTTTCTTAATTATTTTTTTTTTTTAAAAAAAAAATTTCTTTGTACTCACCATTGGATTAACGCCGACAGCAGTTGGAAATACAGAGGCGTCAGCAATATACAAATTATCAACTTGCCAAACTTTTCCATGAGGATTAACAACTGAATTCGAAGAATTAATTCCCATTCGACTAAAAAAATGAATAAAAAAAATCATCAATTTAAAGTTTTATAACAATATTATTAATAAAAAAAAAATAAAAATTACCAAGAACTCATTTGATGAGCAGTTCCAATACAAATTCCATTTTCGAGTAATCCAACCTTTTCAATTTTTTTCAAATATTCTAAAAAAGATTTTTCTTCAACATTTCCCACTTCTTTAATCATAAAATCCTCAATACCAAATTGACCGGTACTAACGCGCTTAGCACCAGCAGCCACCAAAATTTTCAAAGCTAAAATCACACCTTGTAATAAGTTAGACCCATCCCGTTTACTTAAAGTATACTTAATTTTAGGATTACCTTTATTATCAATAAAAACATTACCACCATCTTTATCTCTAATAATAATTACTAAAGTGGATAAATGATTTAATTCTAAAAATAATTTTTTATGATGTAAAGAACCTTTCCAAGGAAATCCGCCTGCAATGAAAGAAGGATGTAATGCAGGTGTTTCAATTCTAACTCCATAACCATCACCATCAATATTCTCTTTTTCTGAACATATACTTGTTAATATAGATCCATTATAACCTTTAACTTCTCTATCAGGAAATACTCCATAAGCTTCAATTACAGGATGTAAATGTAAATTTTTTCCTATATTATTATTTTTTATATTACTTCTTAATAATAATGCGGGTGAGTTAATTGATCCAGCTGATACTACAACTTTTTTTGCTAAAACTGTCAATATCTTATCATTCGACACAATAGCTTTAACTCCAATCGCTTTACCATTTTGAATTAATATTTTTTCAACATAACAATCTTGAATAAATTTTGCTCCAGCATCTCTTGCATCTTGAAGAAATGTCATCAATGTTGATTGTTTCTCGCCATATTTACCTAAAGTTTTAAATATTTTTATTAAAAAAAATATGTATATTTGAAAAGAAAAAAGAATAAAACAAAAAATACTTACATCCAAAGCAACACCAGCCACATGAATGTGTATATTTTCTCGTATTTTGTGGTACGTTAGCGTAATGAATTCCAAGATTTTTACATCCCTCAATTAAAATTTTATTTTGTTCATTATGAACTATTTGAGAAGAAGATACTCCAATTCTTTTTTCAACATAATCTATTGCATCATTAAATTCATCACTTAAAAAGTAATCTAATCCTTGTTCAGCCCATTCTTTTCTAAGAAAATCTTGTGGTTTAAGGGAAGCTGACCAATTTACAACAGTACCACCACCAAAAGTTGAACCGGCCAGAGTCATGATATTATTATCTTCTGATACCATAGTTCCTTTCATTTCAAAAAGATTATCAAATCCATCAGTAGCTTTCGTTGTTAAATCATTTTGATGATAATATTTTCCTTTTTCTAATACCAATACACTATTTCCGGCTTTAGCTAATTCAGCTGCTATGACACCACCACCAGCTCCACTACCAATTACGATAATATCAAATTTTAATTCACAACCTTCTTTTGGTATTTCTATAAATTCATAAGTTGGAAATGAATTAATTTTAGATGTAAATTTTTTTGAATTAACTTCAGGGTCAATAAGAGGATAACCAATAGTATCAGCAATTTCTTTTGGAGTGTCAATCCAAAATGATGCTGTAATAAGTAATGAAAAACTACGATATAAACTTCTAAATAAATTTGATGAAATAGACCAAGTTTGTATAACTTTTTCTCTTTGTTGTCTAGTTAAATTATAAAATGGTTTAAAATATCCTGTTAATAAATATGATGAAGGACGATTTGAAAGTAAATTTAATATCATTTTAATTTGTGATATTTTATCTTCTGGTAATGAATCTAATCTTTTTAAAAAATATTCTAANAATTCTGGTCTTGATGATAAATCAAATTTACCAAAAGAAATAATTGAAGAAATATTTTTTTCATTATTTAATGANATTAATTCTTGAATTTCATTATCATCTAATTCTGCTATGAAAGTTGAAAAAAATGCTTTTAAAACTTTAATTTGTTTTTCACTAAATAAATTTGTTTCATTTATGACAGGTAAATTTAAAGACATTTCTTTTTTTTTCAAAGATATTAGAAAAATTTTTTGGAAGTTTTTTTTCTTTCTTTTTTTTTGTAAACGAGAAAATTTCTACATTAAGTTGTTTAATACCTTATAAGTAAATCAATTTCGGGAAACCAATTTCCTATTTTATTAATAAACTTTTAATGTTGATTATAACTATGTCATCATCATTTTTTTCCTCTTAAATAACACCAGTCAGCTGATAAAAATAAATTGGAAGAAAAAGTTAAATTATAATAATAATACATTAAAGATTTTCGATGGGACTCCAAAATAAAAAATATAAAATTGGATGCGATGAAAAAAAAAATTATTATTGGAATATTACCATTTATGGTTAGATCTATCCCAAATATCGTAAATATAAAAAAGAGAAATTGAGTCAGTCACAATTTACAATGGCACATAATATTGTAGTATATTTCGTTCTCCACAATTTTAACTTGGGATGGAATTTTTTTTTCGTTTTACAACTTTAACTTGTTATCAGGAGTAAATTAATATCATCCAGTAAAACTCAGAAAATTTATGTTGTATAAATTTCTCAAAAATGCTGTACGAAAAAATTCAATTCTTTACTAGTTTTATTTTAAAAACATTTTTTAGTAAAAAAAAAAAAATACATTTAATAAATAATTAATAGGTTTTATTTGTTATTTATATAAATTATTTTATTCTTGTAATTAAATAATTATTTACGGTATATATATATATAAAATATAGAAAAAGATAAATTAAAAATAAATAAATTTAATATTGTAACCAATATTCTCTAATCTCTATTATATAATTTATTTTTCTTTTTCACATTTTCTGATTTTCTTGTACTGATTCCTTTATTATCCTTTTCTAATTTATTTAATCTATTATTCTTGTTCTCTTGTTATTGATTTTATATTTATACTTTGTTTTTATACCATTATTTCTTTGCTATTTTTACTACTTTATTACTTCTTTCATCCAAATTATTTCTTATATCATCTTTTTTTTCAAATTTTACTTAATCTTATAATTTTGTTCATGATTTTTCTTCCTGTTTCGAACTTTCAAAAAATATGTGTAAATAATAAATAGATATATGTTCACGTGTTATATAAGTAGCATTTTGTTTATTTTGTTTCTTTTCATTAATCTTCACTTTTTTCCATTTTTGTAAGTGATCACTAATCTCTTCCTGGCATTTTCTTTTCTAAATCAATACAACTTTCTTTGTTTATAATCGTTTTTTCTTTAAATTGTTCTTCCAGCAGGCGTACAACCGCAACTTGAAAACATCAGAAGTTTTATAGGGAATTTGGGTTCTTTTTTCTTATCCTTTTTTTCACCTATACAACTTTTTCTTATTCACTCTTAAAAATAACCCTTTTAATTTGTTCTTTGCATAGTTTAATCGTTTGTTATGTTTCTAATTAAGCATCCTCTCAATCTTAATCATTTTCTCTTTTAGCAGTCTTTCACTTAATAATTCTTTTGTCTTGTTCTTTGCTTTTTTTTCTTTTATTTTCTTTTGTGCTTTTTTTTTATTAATTTATTTATTTGTTCGAAACTAATTTTCTTTGCTCTCTTGGGATTGTTTCAGTTATTATGTATTTCATCTTCTTTCTGCTTGTTGAAATGATAATCTCTTTGGTCCTTTATATTGCTTCATAAATATAAGTAATAAGAAATGAGTAGGGGGATTCTAGTCTAAACCAAACCAGCAGTTAGGAAATACTCGACTATCTGACTGGTCTTTCCTTGCCTGATACGAGGAAAACCTCATATACAGTATAAGGAAGATAAGAGGGATTTAAAAGGAGTTCTTAAAAAGAAACTAACCAGCCAGTTAGGAGATATTTGACTAACTGACTTGCCTGATACAAGGAAGACCTCATATGCAGTATAAGGAAAGATAAGAAAGAGTTTAAAGGAGTAGTATTTTCTAATGCATTTTACGGAAGTCTAAAATAGAATATCATAGTAACTTGGTAACTTTTAAAAATAACGACCAAAGAAGTGTCAACTTATAAAGGCTAACAATCACGATGAATAAAAAAAATGGATAATTAATGAATATAAATCATTTAATATTATTTTTTAAGTAAACGGGAAATTAATGATCAGATCAACATTGGAGCCATACTTTTTTTTTTTATTTTAATACGTAATCATATTATATACAATCAATAACATACGGATAGATACTTATCTTCGGCAAATAACGGAATGCGTGAATAAATTACTTTCCAAAAAAATAATGTAAATCTTTCCTTTTTTGAATAATTTCTGATAATTTCAGCCAGAAATTTATTACTATTTTAGTAACTGACTGACATTACCGTAATTCCGGCCCTGAAAAAATGCGTACAACTAATAGTAAAATTTTTTTTGGCTAGACCTGACCTCTGTATGCATATTTCTGGGTCCTATTGCATTTAACAGATCCGATTGTGTAATTGTATAATAAAAATTTTTTACAAAGAAATCATATCATTTACTACAAAAATCATTAATTTTAGAAGATTCTTTGGCGTAAAAAGATTCGAAAATTGAATGTAATCGTAAGAAGAAACTTTATTTACCCTAAGGTACTATGAAAGTTGAACTTATCAACTTGGGTTTCAGATTATAAAATAATGTTACTATAGACGCCCTTCATATGATTGAACATCAATTAGAAATACTTTATGGGATGGTGAAAATATTATTCATTTATGTTTAAATTTTCAGCAAAAGGTTCAAAATATTTATTATAAGTTTTGGAAAATTTTCAAAGAAACTTTAAGAAAAGCTTTATTTTCTTAAATCCTATTATATTCTATAAGTTTCAATTATAATTGTTGTGCCCCAACTTGGAATTTGCCCCAAATTGACAATTGGCCTAAATTATCGGCCCATTTTTATGATGCCTTAAGACATACCCAACGATTCTTCCTTTATATAGTAATTATTTTGATTTGGGGCATATTATGACTTGGGGCACAACATTTGTTTATTGATATAAAAAAAAAATCGCTCCAATTTAATTGGAATTTAATAGAAAGTTCTAAACTACCAAATCTTATGACGAAAATGATAACATCTCGGTGACACAATATATTTAACAATAAATGATTGAAATTATTTATTAATTTAGTAATATACAAAGTGTTATATTTCAATATTACAATCCCACGTTTCACCGACAGATCATTTCACAGATAGAAAATATTTTATTTTAAGTGATATTTTTACCACGCCTTATTGTCGGTGAAACGACTTCGGTGAAATGATTCTGTCGGTCAGTCGGTGCGGTGAAATGAACCAGACCACATTTTTATTAATTGATTCATCTCTTAACGTAATCAGTCGCTAAATTTTCTTAATACAGCATAAATAATAAAATAGTTAACTTTATTAATTATATCAATCACTTTTACACAAAAGTAAATTGTTTCTATTTTATTTTTTTTTAAAAAAAATCCTATATTGATTTCTATAATATCATTATGTTTTATACATAAAAAAGCATACAATTGACCTGTATAATTTTCATTTTTTAGAATGAAAAAAATTATATATAGAGAGAATTACAGCTTTTCCTTTTCTCTTTCATAAAAGTCCATTTTGTTTAGTCGGTTAATTTGATAATATTGATTGTTTTTCGGTTTCAAACCCTATTTCTTTGTGATTTATAAATCAAACAATTTTTTTTTGAATAAGTAAACAAAAATTAATTGAAAAAAATTTTCATTCAAATTAAGGAGATATTATTACATAAAATAATTTTTTCCATAATCAAAACTGTTTAATTATTACTTAACCAATTTAAGCAAGTTTTGAAAGCCGGAATGATTTCGAAATTACGATAATATTTAAATATCTAATTAAAATCTAATAAATTAAATGTCTCACTACATCATTGCACTATCTGTAATACAAAAGAGGAAATATGTCTTTTTATAATTTCAAAGTCAATGTGTCAATGTCAAAACAGGCATAAACACAGAAATCTCATTGATTCACGTGACTTCTCTTCCGCAAGTTTATCATTAGGGGCATTCTTAACTTTGATTTGTGTAACATTTACATTTAGAAAAATTTTCGTGGCAAATAATAAAAATAATAAAAATAAAATATTTTTCACGATATTTTTCGCAAAGAAATAACTGAAAATAAATATTTATCTAAGAAAAATAAACAAAGTGACATTACCATATTTTTCAAAAAAATTTTCCTTTCAAAATCTTTGAAACGGACTTTTTTTATCGGATAAATTAAATATAACAAATTAAATTCAATGTTAAAATCGAAGGGAAGGAAAAAAAATTTTTTTTTAAGAAAATTAATTTTTTACACATTTGAAAAAAAAATGTTTTTGTAATTAATTGGAAGTTGGAACTCTTGCATAATAACTTTTTGTCATACGTTACATATTCTTTGTTATTTTTTTCTTTTTATTCTTTGTTAAAATTTATTTAACAATGATTCACAAAATTGCAAATCGGTAAAATATTCAGGGGGGTATCGCAACGAGCAATTTTTCATAAAGAAGAAAAATAATAAAGACAAATTTACGCCTCCCATTGATTTACAGTATCATTGATCAGATTAATTTAACATCTTTGGTAAATATTTACTCAGCAGGTGAAACTTTTAAATAATGATATTTATGATAGGCTTATTGTATCTAAATTATCTAAATACAATTCTTTTTTTAAAACAATTGAATTAAAATTCTTTTAAAATGTTCTGATACACAATCACTCATGAAACTTCTCATTATCAATGATTTTATTTACGGGAAACCTAGTAAAGGTTTTATCTTTGTGTAGTAAACAATATCAAAATTTCTTTAAAGGTAGTAAAAATAATTATAGAACAAAGAAATTTTATTAGTAATACTGTATCAACTGATATGTTTATTACTGGAAGTTCCGTAAAGCCAATTACAAAAGTATATAAACCTAAGATGATGTTACCGTTAATAATAAGGTATACAAACCAATAAGTCGAGGGATTGTGAACGTATTTGTACACAAAATCAGTTTTTTATTTATTATAAATAAAACTCATTAGTTACGAAATTAATCATATAATTATTTATGTGCTTGACAAAAAGGCGCGTTGGCGAAATTTATACATGTAAATAAAAAAATTCCAATAAAAGCATCCCAATTTTAGTTATTATTCGGGACTCTCTGTCGTACAATTTATGTGGGGAAAAAAAGGGTTAAAAAAAATTTTTTTGTATAAATATTTTGATTTATAAATAATAATTCGTAAAAAAAAATAATACAATTGTTAAATAATATCAGGAGAGAAAATTGTTTGTGATCACATGTGATTAAATTAAGCTCATTTACACGAATTGATTTAAAAATATGACGTAGATTTTCCGGAATCCGGATGTTTATCCCTTTATTCTTTTGTTTCAGGATACAAAATCTAAGTTGCAGAAACAAAGTCACGTGAATTAATTAACATTCCATTATCCGGGTTTACAGTTTTTTTTCATTATGGTTATTTTAAAAAAAAAAATTACAAATATTACAAAATTTTCTGGAGTAACTTATAGTAATTTATTTAGTCGTTAGCAAACATAAAATAATAATATTCTCAATGAAAATATTGCATATGCTACTGTATATTCTTATAATTGATAATTTAGCCACCAACTTTTTTTTTGATTTTGCTACAAATATGAATAAAACCAAAATAGTAACTTTGATGATATTTTGTTTATAAAAAAAAAATAAACTTGGTAATTGAAAATCATCTTTGATTATTACATTTTTTGAGAAAAACTTAAATACCAATATAAATGCGTATGTATTTTACATCACCAGGTTAAATACGTTTTTGAGCTGGGAAAATTAAATAATGACAATTAATAATCAAAACCAGTTTGTTTATCATATTTTGTTTACTCACTTGTGAATTGATTTAAGGAAAAGAAAATCCATTGAAAAATTGAGCTATCAATGAATTGCTCGTAGTTTGTTGAGGAAGATTCGTAATGAGTTTTAATGTGTCATTATTTACATTAAGTTGAATATATCTCCGATATATTCGGTTAACAGTTCGTCGTCTTCTAAGTTGATTATATCTCCTTTGAGAAGCCATTTTTCCGTAATTTTTTTTCTTTTTTTTTAGTGAAAAAGTAAAAAAATATTATGGTAAAGAAGATAAAGACATTCAGTCAGACATATTTATATTCATTTTAAAATTTAAATATAGTAATCACAAAATAAAATATAAATAAACGATGTCAACAATAATACTCATTCAAATTAAAGGTTAATACCGAATCATATCGGAACGCGTAATAAAGTTTTCCTAAATTTTACAATTTAATTTTTCTTATGCAGAAAAATTCACACCACTTATTTAATTATAGCATAACATTAACAATCAAAACTTGTTTCATTTTATTTACAACGCGTTATAAATCAGAGTTGCAAAAATATATATATATATATTTTTATTCAAATTAAGGAGATATTATTACATAAATGATTTTAGCAAGAATGATTTCGAAATTTCGATCAGTCAATAAACTTGATATCTAATTAAAATCTAATAAATTAAATGTCTCACTACATCATTGCACTATCAGTCTGTATAGTCATAGTTAGATTTACCACATGTAAATATAGCAAACCCCGGTAATTTTATGCAAATAAGTATTACAAATTACAAAAATTTTTATGGAGTTTTTGTCTGGTTTCTATATTCCAATTTTCATTATTAGATTTTGTTGCGGAAATGATCATTTTTCGGAATAATGTATCCCAAAAATACACAATAAATTTCACGAGTATAGACGGAATATTGCCTGGTGATTTACACAAATAATACCCGAAAGTACACAGTAAATTTTATTTAAATTTCATGAACATAAACTCTAATGATTTACACAACTATTACCCGAAAGTACTCATGATATAAATTGTGTAGTTTTCAATAATATATTAAGTAAAATCCCTATTTCAGCTTTTTTTTCCTTAATTAACCTTCTTTTTTTAAAGTTTTCAATTAAGTAAAATCCCTATTTCGGCTTTTTTTCCCCCTAATTAACCTTCTTTTGTTACCTAAATTTTAAATTGTAATGTATTATAATGATTATAATTACAAATACTCAGCAAAAAGTCTGAATTTATTAAAAGCTTTATTTGAATACCTAATTTTTTTGTAACCTCTTTAACCTCTTGTATTTGTGGCGATGATAATACAGGAAGTGTTTCAGATGTAGATAACTGAACATCATCATCATTTGTTGCTATTTCAGTAAGAACTGATCTTGATTTTAATTCAGGAATTGGTGTATGTGGGATTGATGCAATTTTTTTGTGGTTTGAATTAGGTGGTGTAATAATTTTGCGTTTGGGAGGTGGGGAAATGCCTCGTATATGTGCTTCTTTGAATTTTTCTTGCGTTCAGTCTCAGCTATTTTAAATGAGATAAGAATTTTAATAAGAATATCACACATATCAAATACAAAGAAATATTTACCCAATTTCCAACAATATCTTCAGTTATCTTTTGTAAGATGAAATCTCCAACAGAAATGGGAAAGGTTGGAAAGTCACTTAGTTAATTTTAAAAGGAGTTAATTATTTAAAAATTTAAAATATAAATACATAACAAATACTTACACTATTGATAACCTTCGAATTTTTCCTGGCGCTTGCTCTGATGCATATTTTCCTTTTTCACAGGTGGCATTTTAACCGATCATGAAGATTTCTCTACAAGTTACAAAAATTATTAAAATTTAACTCTTTTAAAGATATAAAAAAATATTTACTTACTCGATAAGTCCAATATGTATCATATGGTAAATGAAGAAAATCTTTCCAATCTTCTTTTGATTGTTTATTTTTCTTCCATTAGTTCCATTCTTCTTTAGTAATAGGATTTTGTATTGAACCACGTGGAGCCTAATAAATACAATGGAATGTATCTAATAAAAATTTTCATAGGGAAGGATTCTCAAAAGATATAGGTTTGTCTTTTTATAATTTCAAATTTTGGCTTTGTTTTAGGATTTCAAATTCAGAAACAGTGTTATGCCAAATGTGTCAATGTCAAAAGCTTCTCGTACATATATATAGTCATAATGAATTCGAATTTTACCCAACACGTAAGTTTAACAAATCGAATACTTTAAATATCCCTCAATATAACAATCAACTAATAAATTCTTTAAATTTTTAGCTATAATCTTGACAAGTTTAAGGTAAAAACTGGAGGGTTTGTTAAATTGTGGGTTGACTGTGTATATTATACTGTAATGTTATTTCCAATACTTAATAATTATATGATAGGGACGGGGCTATTTTGGTCTTCGACCACACCCCTATCCAAAAAAAAACCATTTTAATCAATCATATGTTCTATTATAAATGACTATACTATTTAATTTCTCACTTGTTTGCTAAATTTGTTTTTTTTTTATTTTTAATTTAAAAACGTAAAGAATTAGGATTACGATAGAATGTTGAGAATCCTGGCCAACTACCCAGTATCACCAACAAAATTTCACTTTCACGTGACTTTTTGGCCGGCATTATGGCATTAAATGTGACGTTGGCGTGAGAAATAAAACATGACAAATATGATTTCGCCCACCGAAAAAATGTCCCCAGGATACTTAAAATGGAGGGGTGATACGGGGGTGACATGGGAGTGACAAATATTTTTGCAATGATCGAAATTTTGTTGGAAAGATACGTCTAAAGCAAATAAGTATCATATGATCGTAGCAAAAAATATCAAATCACGGGATACTACACTGTTTTAGTAAAAGGTTTTTGTGATATGCCATTACGCAACGCTTTTGTCACACACCAAAAAATTATATATCTCGATTCATATTATATAATTGTATCAAGAATGAAATATTAACTATACAAATTCAGTCGATTATTATTTTTTTTTTTGTTATTAATTAATATATAGCATCCGTTAAGCCGTAACTTAAGAAGAAATTGCTTCTTAATCAAATTAATGCAAATGAATTCTTGGTTGATTGTGGTTTAGATACCTCCTATTTTTTAGAATTTTCACCTCGTGATATTATTGGATCAAAACTGCAACAACATGTATGTTGCTTGTTCCAACATATCGGATCACTCTGATCATACTGTACATCATCTTTAAATGATGCTACTCCATCCAGCGTCATATCAGAAATTATAAAAAATGTCGTAAATTAGACCATTTAATAGATTCAACTGGTGATTGTAGTGGAGGTGGTCAATTTCTACTAGAAACACCAGAATTTAGTAGCATCGATTGGAATAGTATAGATTTCATATTTATTACTAATTATAATCATATGTTGGTTTTAGTATATTGAATTCAAGGGAAAGATTTATGCTACAGAACCAACAGTATTATTTGGACGGTAAGTATTCTTATTAAATATAATTATTTGAAATTATTTATTGATTAATTAACTTTCTTTTTATAGACAGATGATGAAATTCTAGTACTTTTCTTTGGTGATAGTGTACTTCAAAGTCGAACTCATTCACAACCTGGATTTACAAATATTTTTACTGGTGTCATAGTTTAAAACAACAGATTGATCATATTTTTTTCCACTTTATTAATAAAAATACATAATCAATATTTAAAAAAAAAATTTTTTCATTTCTTTCATTTTTATTTTTATTTTTTATTATATTCAAAACTTGGATAAAAATTGATGTTTGCTTATAAACAAGCAGTTTATCGTACGACCGTTTTTAATTTGCTGTTGTTCACTTGTTCTATGGTTTCACTTAGTTTTCTTTACTGACTATCCTTTCTAGCGTCAGAACGATTTATTTATAACCAAAATGATTTAATTTATTTTATTTCTTGACGGTAAGAAAGACAAGAAAATGGATGATATGTGCATATAGGTATCTCTTAAATAGTTAAGGTATGGTTTTGTTATTTAGGTACGGTATGATCAAATTTTTGCAGGTACGAATATTTTTTCTGATCATACCCGTACCTAAAACTCTTTGTATATATATATACACTGGTACTGTACGATCCTAACTATTAAAAAGCATACCTGCAACTTTATTTAATTATATANTATAAAAACATTATACTTAGTATAGTCAGTAGTTCAGGTTTGCAGTAAATTGCCATGGAATTTCATCAAAATGGTTAACCCCCAGATAATTGACAACCAGGAATGTGGCTCCATTTTATTGTTTTTATTTGTGGTTAACTACACTAAAATCTTTATAAATATTAATATTAATTTAATATGTATCTTACATTAATTATACAATAAAATGTACATATACAATATTTTTATTAGAAATGTTTACAACAAATAAAAATGCTACAAATAAAAATGCTATTTAGAAAAATGAATCAGACATGCTAAAAATCTAAAATAAAAATCCAACGATAAATTATTGTGATTTGCAGGTATGAATTGAAAATGATTAAAAAAAAAATCTCAATTGTACCGCAAAAATATAAAATAAATGATCGTCATCAATTATTAGCTATATCGGTATGATTTGAATCATACCTATACACAATTGATCGTACCTGTATATAATTAATCATACCTTACCTTTCATATAATATCGTACCATAACTAAATACTATATACTCTGTGCATATTATGAGGTAAAATTAAAATCTTTGGCAAAATATAAGCTAATAATTTTAATATCAAATATTTATTACGTAATCAAATTTATTTTGGATAAAATTAAATTTAATCGGAAAATAGCCTAATACTAACCCAACTTAACTAACCGGCAGATTAAACCCGGCTACCATTTTTTGAGATTATTTACATGGTAAATTTCTTAAAATAAATAAAAAAATTTTCTAGATAAACAAAAAAATTTTTTTTTATTTTAATATTATGACGTATGACGAAAAGTATATATATAATTTTAGTAATGAGTTTTTCTAGAATTAATTTATTTATTTAAGGATGAAATTATGAATTAACATTTATATATTTGTAATACACAATTTTTGCGGGTTAATAAACATCACACTTGTGATAGGCAATAATTATCCTATCCTACAATTTTTAACAGAAGATCGTGGACAAAAAGAAACTCATTGATAAATAACGAAGCTTACGACGTAAATTTGAGTTCTTTATAAGTAAATGTATTTGTTTTTTTCCTTTTTTTTTTTTATATCTTTAACAAAATAAATTTATACTCATTAATAGATTCTTTTTATATCATGATTATTATGTTAATTCGATTCTAATGATTCTCATCATGAAATGGGTCAAGGATATTTAAATTTGATTTTTAGTGATTGTACATGCGTTTATTTGTCTTTTAAACTCTTAAAATAATTTCTTTAAACTTTTTCGTTTATTTACTTTGACACTTAAAATTTTTTGATTTGTCTTATATACATACAAAATAACGCTGTAAATTTCTCTCTGTTTTTTTATAAATTATTAAAAGATGGTTTTTTTTTATAAAACTACATTGTTTCTTTCACCTCTTTCAAACTTTAAGAATAAAAAAACGAAAAATAACTGCTACAAGTCATGACTAATAACCATAATATACTAAAAAATTCAAGTTCAAAGCATTTGTTTTTGAAGTAAATTGGGAAATAAAATTTACAATCAATCACTTTTGATTTCTTTGAAAAACAAGGCATACAATATTTTATTTTCTGAGAACCCAAGAAATAATAAAAATAGATTTCCATTTACTTTCAACATTTTCGACTTTCCATTCGTCCGTACTTTTGTTACAAATATTTGCCACATTGCCATTTAAGGCGTTTACATTTTCATTATTTGTTTCACATATCGATAAATATCGATAAGATTGTTTTTTGATTTCCGCAGAATATACTGTACATAGTATTTGTCGCACAGTATCATTAATGTTGAATTTTACATCATACAGTACATTTTGGGATTATGTGGTTGCTCTTTTCCCCAGACTTGTCTATCTTATGTCAAAATAGAAATATTTCCTTGCAGATCTAAATCTGATAGCCAAAATCATAACTATAATTGAATTGTGTGGACTTTTCTGCCATAAAAAAAATCATTGGAAGTATCAAAAGAATTTACATCTTTTTTTTTTCAGTTATTTAAATAAATCGGAGACTTGCATGTTGTAATATTTTATTTTGTGCTTATCTTATTTAAATTTAAAAAATAAATATAAATACGTCTGGTGAATGGCTTTGTTTTCTGTACTTCATGATATCTTTTTTTAAAAAAAATTTTCCCTCAAAAAAAAAAAAAAAGAAAGAAATGCCAACCCAAAGAAGACAGAATCAATTTAGAAGACGACGAATTGTAAATCGAATATATCGAAGACGTATTCAACTTAATGTAAATAATGACACATTAAGACTCATTGCAAATCTTCCTCGGCAAACTACGAGCGATTCATTGATAGCTCAATTTTTCAACGGATTTTCTTTCTATTGAATAAATCCACAGGTGAGAAGACTTTTTTCTGTCTAAGCTAAAATCACTTTATTAATGCTATAACAAATTTGAACATATAATTAGATATCATGGTATTAAAAAAGATCCTGTGATGGAAGGATCATAGATAGAGAGAAAGAGACTTATAAATTTATGACTAACAAACTGATTTTGGTTATTAATTGTCATTATTTAATTTCCCGTGTTTAACCTGCGTGATCATATAAAATACACACACATTTATATTAGTATTTAAATTTTTTTTTTCAAAAAAAAAAAGTATTTTCGTCGAAAAATTAAATAAACGATAAATGGATACTTTTCAGTTATCTTTGTTTAATAATAATATATATTTTATAAACAATATTTTGACATAATATTGAAGCATCAAAGTCAATCGTAAGACTATTTTGATTTTTGTTCATGTTTGTAGTCAAATCAAAAAAATGTTTGTGACAGTATTTTCATTGAGAATATTAAAAATTTTATATCATTAATAGTTATGACCAAAAAGATACATAGATCAGAAACTGTTTAACCAATTTAAGCAAGCTTTGAAAGAATGATTTCCGAATTACGATAAAAAACTTGATTGTAATGTTTATATAAATAATGTCACGCAAATGTATCGTTTTGATTAATGCACGTGAAAGTCACTGCATTAATAATCACACATTAATTGACTTATATTGCACGTCCGAAATGTGTGAACGAACAGGTTACGCCGAAATGTCAAATTATCTGTCTGACCGTATCATCTGAGACAAAACAAAAGGAATCTGATTGGTTCATCATCATCAGCCACATTTTTGTTTATCATTTAACGCGATAAAAAATTTTTCTCTTCTCCTTTCATGTTTTAAAAAATATATTTTAATATTTTAAAAGTTTTTAGATATTTAATAAAGTTAAATATTTTCCACTAGCAGCAGAACTTCAGGCGTAAAATATTATTATAAATCTAAAATATTTCATAAGTAAATTCATAACAAACGCATTTTATAGAGATTTCACAACATAATTTCAGCATTTGATCATATTAAATAGGTGAAAATTGCTTAAGGAAAGTTGTTTATGAGGTATGTGGATGCTTATATATTAAGTTATATGTTGAATTTTGAATACTTTGGTCAAGAGAAACAAGTAAAATAAGCTTAAGTAGTGTTGTTCTGCGAATATTGAAGTCCATGTATATTGATTTTTATGGAACTAGCTTAAATATTTGTGGAGTTATAATTTTTTTTGTAATAATACTATCATAAAACGCGTTTTTTAATAAAAATTTCATAAATTTCATGTAATATAATATTTAATAAAATGCAAATGAACTTTTATGTAATAAAACTGTGTAAAAATATTAAATATTTTTATTCTTTAAGATATATAAGTATGTAAAATATATATTTTTTATTCTTTAACATTTTTAAAAAGTGCAAAAATTTTTTCTAAGATAAACATTACGAAAAATCAAATTTATGACAGTCAAGCAAATTGACATTTACAGTTGTACTCTAAAACAATATATTCGGCGTAACCTGTCACACATTTCGGACGTGCATTTATATTATGCATTGTTGTGACAAAATATATTTACAGCACAACCGGTAATTTTATTCAAAATCTGCAATACAAAATACAAAAAAGAAATTTTGACCAAAATTAACCTAAATTTACAAGAATTAAGAACTTTCGGACTACTTCCTATTTTATAGAATTTCCTACTTGTGGATCAAAATCACAGCACATGTGATGAATATATATAATTTATAGTGATTTATTTTTAAATTTTTTTTCAATAAATCTTTGAATTTATTTTTTTAAAAATATTGATTAAAATAAATATTCTGAATAAAATTAACCACTTTATAATATTGCAACTATTATAAAAAAAATCTTTTAAAGTTCTTTAAAAAACAATTCTTAGATATTAGTTCAAGTTTATTGTTTCGGCTTAAAGATATGTTACTCGATATTAAACCTAATTTTTAACACAATTCAAAATTTTACAAAATGATTGTTGTAAATTAGTGATAACAAATATGGAATAATCAACTGATCTTAAATAAAGATCATGTATACATTCTTAAAATTCGATGTAAACCAATAACTTCTTTTTCTCCATACTCCTTTATTCGAATTCTATCTGTTAAAACGATACTTGACACATACAATATAGCTTTTTGCGTAATACTATTTAGTAGAATGAGTTTTTTTTATTTTCCTTTGTTCAAAATTTTGAATATATAAATCTACATATGGAGGCATAGATTTATACCAATTTTCAATAAGAAATTTTAACGAACTCCTACTACGATATAATTTCTTCATTATTTGATTTGATAGTTGAAGGATTGACAATATACATGTGACCTTGGGCCAAACTAATATTGCATCGGTATCGATTTGAGAAATTATTTATACTTTGAAATGTAATGGTAAGTAATTATTATTTCAAAAATAAAATTAAATGTATTCATAAGGATTTTATATAATATTGTATGGTTCCTAAATTAAGCCCTCCCCGAAAATAAGACCCCTTACCAGAACCATGAGAGTTTTGGCCAGCGTTATGTCGAGCTTTGCCAAAAATGGGTGCTTAATTTCGGAAGCGTATGGTAATTAGTTTTTATTATTTACAATGATAATCATGAACACTCGGTTATAATCTTGTAATACAAAGTCTTATTTGAGCAATAAATTGACCTGGAAGTGTGTAAAAATGGTCTATAGTTATCTTTTTTTCACATTATACGCAATTTATTCGGAGTTTACAGTTCACATATGACATCAATCACATCATTGACTCAGAGAAATCGGTTTAATTAGTGCTGATCTTCATTTATAATTTCTTTTCCCGAAACTCCTTTCAAAACAGTACCAAATAGGAAAAACATGAAAACAGAGATTCTTTTAGGAATTTTTTTTATAAATACGCACAGAGAGGATGAAGAACATCCATCACCATAGAATTTAAATTTTTGAAAAATTCGTCCTAATTTTATATACATGGTTTCTTATCAATCATATCTATTAAGATTTTTATATTACAACCTTCAGTCAATTTTTTTTAAAATAAATTGCTATTGTTAATAACTGAACAATCATCAATTTAGTGCGAATAATTATAATATGAATACTAATAATCAACAACACGAATCTAACGCTGCTCCTCAAATTCTTTCTTCTAATGACATCTCTCAACCTCAAGGAAATGTTGCTATGGCCGAATATCCATTTTTTTACAAGGCCCATAATGATTATCAAATTTACCATATCATTTGTGAAGAAATTTCATTCGATCGTCTTTTAAGTAACGTAACTCAAAATTTTGTTCAACCGAGTCATTTACATGTATTTTTTTATCAGCAACCTGTCGATAAAAGGATTTATAAAATTACTTGTGAAGTAGTTTCGTATACTTTCATTGTTCATATGTTGAACAAAATTAATTATGGTGTCGAAGTAAGTCTTAATGAACAGCAGCAGGAGGTTTTTTCTAGGGAACACAAAGAAAATTTGGAATTTCAATTAAAACACGATTTAACTAATTATTTGGCACCAATCAATATTTCTCAACAACCTATGGCGGATAATAACAATATCAATCAATCATTAGATTATACTCAAGATCATATTAACACAAATATCTAAGAAAGAATCTATATTTCATATTTTTAAAGAACATTGTTTTTACAATTTATTGAATAAAAATTTATGACCATAATCATGCATTATTAAATCTTAACTGCTCCTTGTGTATTTTTGGTAAAATTAGGGTTGTCAAAATAGTTTTCTCTTGACCGTACAGTACATTGTAATTTAGATATTTAATCTATTTATTTTATTTATTTATAGAATAACTGATGAAAATTTAGTTTAGAACTTAAATTCTTTGATGAAATATTTTCATTAATTTGCATTTAACATTATATTATAAATATTATTATAAATAGATTTTAGTTTATATCATGAAATCGAAAAATTCTATACGAGTTAATTTCGCGTGTACATGACATAAATAAAGAAAACTTTTTCCAAATTATTAAAAATATTTCACTTTTCTATTTACCGCATATAACTTATTTCAAAATAGATGATATTCTTTTTTTCTTTTTTGAAAATTCTTTAAATATTCAGCATATTTGCGAACTTAAATATTTTTAGGTACAACTCTTATAGTGTTTCCGTATAAAAATTTAAAGTATGATAAAATTTTTTACCTTTACCATTTCTGATACTTCATCCGTAAATTATACAAAATTTAAATAAAAAAGTTAATTCGTTATAAAACTTTTATTTATGATGTGACTATAAGGATATTCATTTATTTCGAAAAAAATATTATATTTAAATTTAATTTAATAATAAATTTATGTTCATTTTTTATTTATTTCCAGTTGTCATAAAAAAAGGTAACATTACTTTTTAGATATATTCCGATTGACGTAATATAAAAAAAAAAGAATTTTCGTTTCATTTTACGATATATTTCAAAGTCTTAACATGAATAAAATTGAATTGATATTAATAAAACTTGCAAGTTTGCCTGATTTACATAATTTATATTGTGAGATTTTTTTTCAAAAAAATTTCCTTCTTTTTCGGTTTAGACAAATTTAAAATAGGTGTAACTTAAAAAATTCTACTTCTTACATGTGTCTGATGTTTTTCAAATAATTTTTCAATTGACGCGTTCCGTCTTCAGTTTACGAATTTGGGTATTGCTTAATCTCACCGGACTAATAATTTTTATAGTTTTATATTGAAATTATATTTTTGTAAAAAGTTAAACTAATTTGCACTTACTACATGTAAAGAAAAGGTTTTCATATGTTAGAAAAGAGGAAACATGAAAATTCGATTTTTACATTTTTTTTTTTTACTTTAAGAAATTTTTTTTAACCAAAATTTTTAAAATTTAGTACGATTTATATTCAGACATATTATCTATCTAACATATTTATTATCTTTAATTTTGACAAAATTTCAAGAAAAAAATCAAACAAAATTATAGGCTTCTAGATTTTGGTCTCTCATGTTATGTTACATAAACTTTTAATGATGTGGCCTAAGCGGCGACAAACACCGGTAGTGACAATCACCGCCGGCGAGCTTTAACAATACCCTACGAGTTCTATCATAAAAACTACTATTAGTGTAACATAATTATTCAAAAAATATGCAATTATTTATTATGCTTATTAATTCATGTTAAAGTTAATGACTCCAAGTTCGTTATTGTTCAAATACATTGAATTCTGATAAAGAAAGGTATTCTTTTCTTTATATGGTGTTTTATATGTATGATTTTTTGTATAATTGAAGATTATCATTGAATATCATTTTTGTCAACCGATTTTTCATTGTGGTTTTTAAACAATTGTTTACTTAAATGTCATTACTTGTTACGCTTTTTATTGTACAAGTTAATAAATAAAAATTTTTTTGATTATAGTAAACAAATAACAATTTTGGAATCTTTTGTGATCCTTTTAAGGTTAAACATTAACTTTAATCAAGTTTCTAAATTATGTTTAAAAAAAATTATTTTAAATTTTTTATAATCGGATTAAATTCAGATCATTTAAAATGCGCAAATAATAAGCCACATTCAAGCCACTTACTCGGTTATAATCTCTGATCATTCCAAAAATGGTCATATTTCGGCTGAGATTGCGTGGCGTGTTAGCACTCTTACTACAAAGGCGGATAGATATACTGAATATCTGTGGCGAAACCTCGAGGATTTACAAACTATCACGTCATAAAACTTAGATCGCCAAATGATCGATCTTCGCACGTACTTTTTTTACAAATATATATCTATATATAATTTATTCCTTTGTCATATAAGTTCCACTTACAAAACATGTAAAAAAAAAGCATTTTCTCCTTTGACTTCAACTTACGTTATTAATATTATTAACAATAGAAAAATGTTTCTATATTTAACTTATAAAAACCTATTTCAAATGAATTTTTAATATGGAAATTTGAACAAGGGACCAAATATGATAATGATCAACACAAGACAAAAAAAAAATAATTTATTTTGTTTTTAATCATATAATTGATTAAATATCTAAAAGTTTTTTTTTTTTTTTTTATGAACTTTACATTTGGTTTTTAAACTTAAAGAATTTTAATGCCTAAAAATCCAAAAAACATTAACCAGTTAAAACTTAATTCTGGCTGTCATTAAAATTTGCCATATCGAAAATTTTTTTAACGCAACTAATATGGTGACGATCTGCATTTTTTTTTTTTTTAACTGATTGACGGGATACCTTAACCGATTACTTCTAATTCGGCCGAATAAATCTTTCAAACAATTGTCAATTAGATGTGACCTTATATCTATTTTTGTATTATAAATCAAAAAAAAATAATTTAATTCAACTTTAATTTAGAAGACTTTCAAACTCATGAATAACTGTGCGAGAAGGATGTTTCATAAATAAAAAATTTCTTTTTAATTTGATTTAAAAATATTTAAAAATATTTCTTTTTCATATTTTATTCGAGATTTTATTTAAATGTATTAGATTTTGAGACAATAAATTTATTTGCAATATAAAAATAAAATAATTTAATGTATTCTTTAATCAACTTTACAGAAACCTTTAATATTTATAAATATATTA